>JAJHUR010134436.1:12915-23346 GCA_027495735.1 Lutjanus campechanus
GAGTGACAGTGCTTTACTGGGAGCAGGTCAGTGAACTCGAATCTTGAGTTCACCTCCACTGTTTCCCTCCCACACACACACACACACACAAACACACTGGAGGAGGCGGGGTATTACTGTCAGCTCTTACTGTACAGCACCTGGTATTTTTCCAGGAGTCTCTACAGACAAACCTGTTACCTGATTGGCCGATGAGAAAGCTCTGTTGAATTAACGGACCAATCAGAGAGCCTGATCACTATGTTTTTACGCTTCAAAGAGAGAGAGTGTGTGTGTGTGCTCATATGCCTTAAAATACATTACCTGACAATAACACAGCCACACATGCAGCTAAATGTGTGACCAGAAAGCTTTTGGTAGCTAATATTAGCAACTTTTATTAGATATGGTTTTGCTGCTAACATTATTGAGTGAGTTAGCTTACTTTATGTCTCGTTTCTACTAGTGCACAAAGTTTTAGCATTAGACTTGCTTTAAAGCAATAGTTCAATGGTGGCCGGCTAGTTTAGCTTAAGCATCCAAACAGAAAAAGTGGAAAAAGCTAGCCTTGTTGCGTCTGAAGCCAATAAAATTCCAAACTATTTCCTTATTTCATACATTTTCCCCAAAAAGAACTGATAAATCTTTGACTATCTCACTGACTTTAAATATGACCTTTGGCATCACTGGGCTGAATCTCCATTGATGTGGAGTGGACCACACAGTGTTCTGACGACATCCAGAGCTAAATATTTACTCCACATATTACTTTTGTCATCAGAGGTAATTAAAAGCACTCACCGAGGGATCCTTTGGGACAGTTCATAGCAGCAGGGCGTCCAAATTTGGTCTTGGGCCACCAGATGCCTGCGTCAAACGCCTTGGGACAGCTCTCGTACACAACTGTGGAGCAAAGGACAAACAAAAGAGATAGAAGGTTTAATTGTGTATATGGTTTTAACACACCACACCATTCTTTACACATAAGTCTTCCATGCTGGAAGCTATGTGATCCTTAATGAATTCATCATAAACTGAAATTCACCTGAACTTCAACCACAAAAAATTCACTTTAAACCGTAAACGCCTGCTTTTGTTCCACATCAGGACGCCACATAGTCGATTCACTGCGTTATGAAACAGCCAGACGGACCAGCACAGTGACATTCAACAGAGTTAAGCCCGCAGAGCAATTACACAAGCTTTGACACATAATTCATTTCAATATATCTGGGTTAATAAATCTCCAGGAAAAACCAAGCTGGGACCTGCAGGCTTGTTTGCTTGTTTGTGGCTCCTCTTAGTCACACATGGCATTTAATCCCCATGTTTCATTTTTAACTCTTGCATTCTACTTCGCTCCTATGACACGTAACTCATTCATAACCTTAATAAAACTTTTACTTTTGATTAAATGAGCTCATCGTTTACCCGTCCTAGTCTTCACACAAGACATTCTGTCTGGATTAAAGGCTCTGGTGACATTAACTGCAGATTTACTGAATGTCTCCCTGTCAGCGGGCTGCGCTTGAGGCCGAGCTGACAGATCAGTGTGAGGCCTGCCATGGATGGTCACGTCTCAGTGACCCGCAGGACATGAGCAAAGAAACCTCTTGCTAGTTTCATTCTTCCATTCTCGCTCCCTTCATCACTTCTTCCCCGCTATTTGTCTTTTCAGATATGAAAGGATGTCTAAAATCCACTTCATCAGAAATGAACAAAGCGAGATTTCGGGCATCTCTTTTTTTTCAACAAAAGAACCAAATTGTCACAGGGAACTTCCATTAAAAGTCCAAACACGTTGTGAGACTTTGACGAGCTTCATATCGGGTCAAACAGTAAACACATTGACATTCGTCTTCTGTTCGGGGGACTTTGTGGTTTTTGTCTTCTATTCATCTCTACTGTATTGTGTGTGGGCAGTCCCACTGCCAAGTTAGCCCACTAGCCAGACTTGCCTCTTCTGCTTGACTGGGTGCCGACAAAGACGTGAAGTTAGCTCAACTGCAGCACCAGCAGATGTGAGCGACACTATTTGTCTCCTTTTGACACTTCATCGATTCATCTGAGCTCGTTCACAGCTAAAGGAATAATACGCCCAACTTCTGAAATGATTTTTTTCTTTACTGTATTTGTCATGAACAGCTCAAACCATTTTTTAATTTAGAAAAATTTATCTGAATCCATGGTTTTATTTTTCACAAAAAGTGTGTTATCCATGTGCTTTGACAGTATTTTGGAATAGCTGCGGACTATTTTATATGAGTGAATTAGTTTATTTAATGTCAGTAAAACTGGCTCTTATGCAGTTTGCTCATTTCTCACTGATATTGGCACATTTGCAGAAGTTAAAAGCATCTTTAACTAATTTTTTAAACCTTCAGAGCTATTGTTTAATACCCTAAAATCCAGTTTTCCAAATTCATTTACCTTTAAGTAGCTTAAGTTGTTAAAAAATCATCTTATTCCACATTGTTTGTGTATCAAATATACTCTGGGTTAGCTTTGTAGATGCATTGTCCATTATTTTATAGAAATTTGGTATTTGGTATCTTTGGGAATGTTGAGCTCAAATCTAAAGTCATGTTTTGTAGATTTGAACAAAGTTTGGCTGCACAGCATGAGTCAAAATTATAACTGGCCAACCAAGATTTAAAAAGGTTAAAATTTTAGTCCCTCAATTTCCTGTTTTGGATTAATTAAGTTCATTCTACTATTTCTTGCCCTAAAATTACAGTCTGACAATACGAAAAAAAAAAAAAATCAAGGAAATCATGAAAGATGCATGTAATTACAAAATATATACTTTAAATGTACATACTCTCGCATCCAGTGGGAGTGACCTCAGCAAAGGGGTTATCACAGCGGTTACACTGACGGCCGATGACTCCGCCTTTACATGGGCACTGTCCGGTGACTGGGTCGCAGGTTCGAGACTCGGAGCCAACAGAGAAACACTCGCAGGGGTAGCAAGTGTCGTCTCCTTCTGGCCGATAGTGGTTTTCCTGCAGGAAGAGGAGAAGACAGAGATGACTGATCATCAAAAGCTAGGAGGAACTTTAGATATTTGGGGGTGCTATTAGTGCCACTTTAAGGCCATCTTTACAGTGAGTGTATGCCGTTTTTACAAAGAATAACAGAAGTACAAATAGAAAAGAGTCATAAACACAGAGAACTCACTTATAATGGCAGTTAAACAGCAGTATGTACCTAAAGTTTGCAGTTTGCTAGCATTAGCTAACGTTAGCCACCATGAATTACTGGTCATACCAGACCAGGTAAGAGCGCATCAACAAAAAGCTTGAGTGTGCTGAACTGAGTCCAACTTTTTATAGGAGGAAGATTGTGTCATTACTTTTTCAAAAAGTGCACAGAAAACAGTAGTTTGCTTTAGCCTGTTTTTTTCAGTTGCAAACAAAAACAATCTGTTGAATCACAACACTCTCATATTCCCCTATCAATGTGGAAAATGTCATGTCATGTTTTTACCTTGCAGCGACACTCTCCAGTTGTCTTGTTGCAGTCTTTATGAAATCCCCTGCCGGTATCACAGTTACAGGGTCCACACATGGGACTGCCCCACCAACCTTGAGGACACGGCTTCTCCACTCTGTCATCAAAGACAATGACGCACGAATTAAAGCAACTATAACTGATATTTCTATAATAACAATGTATCAAATGACAATGTGACAATGTGTAAGGGGTCACTCCCCTCAGCTTCAAGGAGCTTTATAGCAGGGTCAGTTTACTGTTTTGTTGTTAGACCCGCATTGCTACTGTTTTGGTTCACTCTCAATGCTATGATATTGCTGTATTACTTTAAAATAATAATCCATTTTTATTTTTTACATTTTGAACGTGCATTGTAATGACAGCAGAGTTTCCTTTCCATTATTACATTTTATAGGTACTTTAAGGTGAAAGAGTGGACAAAAGTGATTTGGGAAGATGATAATAAGTCTTTGGTCAGCATTCATTTGCACCTGTTGTAGCTCCAATTATTTCAGAATAAAATAAAAATAAAGTATCATACAAGCAAAGTGATGGTTGATCAAGTTTTGACATGTTACCAGCTTAGTATCCGCTTGAACATAAATACCCCAAATCTGCTAGTCGACTATCTGTTACATTGATCTCCAACTAAATGTTCTCTGTTGCCCTGAATCTAGAATAAACTTCCTCCCCGCTTTAAAGTGAGTGAATCAGGTGTGACTCATTCATACAAACACACACAGACTCTCTTTCTCTCTCTAAAGATGCAATCTCTGGCTGAGCGTTGTGATCTGATAGGGGACGAGCCGCAGCATGAGGGCAGCAGCGACTAAACACCTATGGAGAATCAGTCAGGCGTGGAGGGGGAATCCCACATCCTGCTTAAGACAGAAAGTGATGCGTGTCATAGGGGTCAGAGTTCAGCGGGAAGCGTTCTCAATCGGGGACGGCTAATTCACATGAGCTCTCATGCGATGCTGACTGTGCAAACCATTTTGGCCGCACCGCTTTCTGTGCATTTACATGGTCTTCCCAATTTCATTTCTGATCATTTCTTTTTGATGACCTGGTCTTTCCTCTCTCTTTTGCTCACACTCTCAGGCACATAGAACACTATCAAGTTCAGATTGCTGATCAATAAAGCTGCTTTGAAGGACTCAGGAGGTTGGCAACATTACAAACAGAGTAAGAGCCCAACATAATGAAAGAAGAATAATGTGCTTTGTCTCTGTGTGAGGCAAACTCCATTTTTAATCTGCTTCATTTTTAACATCCGGCCAGCCTGCAGGACTTGGAGGGAGCACTGGGCAAGGAAAGCTTACTTCTGTAAAATACAATTTAAGATGCAATCTTCTTGTGATGCAACGTTTAGCATTTAAACATCACTAAATCATTACGATGATTATTTTGGACAGTTTCTAAAGGCTGCGGACAAACAAGGTCATGGTAAAGGCAACCTTTCTCATATTACAGCTAAATAGCACGTTAAAATGTGTTCTTGAAGGTGAGAAACAAGCAACTGCCTTTTGTCGGTTCATGATTAAAGAAATTAGCATATAGCATCTGGTCCATCACCTTGCTGTGCGGTATTTACCTCTACACACCCACACTCAAAAACACAAACATAACCACAGAGGAAGGGATCTTACTTGTTTTCACAGTACTGGCCGTAGTAGTTCTGCCCACATTCACAGGTGTAGCCGTGGGAGGAACTTGGTTTGCGAACGCAGGTGGAAACGTGTTCACAAGGGTTGAGCTGGCAGGCATCCACACACTCCTTACCAAAATAACCTGCAGGACAGACAGAAAAGAGTGAGCAGTGAAACTCAAACCTCACTATAAGGGACATGTAAGTGGATGAGTTTTATTACCTGGGTCACAGACACAAGTGTGTGTGCTCCAGTCGTCACTGCAGTGGCTGTTCTCGGGGCAGATGTTGGAGTCGCAGGGGTCAGCCAGGTCGCAGCCGTCTTCCACGCGGATCTTCAGACCCTGAGCCATGTTCACGTTGGCAACGTTGGTGGACGTCTCACCCATACGCACACCCTGATGGGGGTGAAGGAATGGTTCAAGAAAAAAGAAAATTGCTGTTAAGTTCTTTTCAATTTTTGGAAAAAAAAAGTGAAAATTTTGAAATACCAACATATGCACTTACCTGAATGCATCCAACAAATCCTTTGCTGACGTGGTTGTCCGCTCCAGGCAAGCCTCCAACATGAAGAGTCTGCAGCTTCAGTCCAGGGAGGTCATGACCGATCTCCACAGACTTCTGCTTAAAAACACAGAATGGAAAAGTGAACATTTCTTCACAAAAACCTGACACTTGTGTACGTCTTTGTCTGTTTGTGATGCAATTTGCCTGTACCTGGTACATGCCATAGTCCAGCGACACAGCAGCCATGTATTTGATGTCTTTGCCGTCTTTAACGCTCCTCAGTTCGACCAGCAGGTGGTGCCACTCCCCGTCATTGACCCGAACTTGGGGGAAGCTCAGCGATGCCACCAGCTGCTGTCTCAGCAACACCTCCATACGTACCTGTTGCTCACTCACCTAAAGGGTGGGAAAGATGGAGAAATCTTCAATTCTATAACCTACAGTTATTGACTTTCCGTTCAAACAGTATTTTAAGTCAGCTGCAAAGAAATTAAGTCTAACTATATGCTGATGATGATCAGATTTATGTTGGCAGTATTTTTTTTTCTTGAGCATGTACTGTAAAACTTTATACTGTATCTCACCATGAGGTTGATGGTGGAGGAGGGTCCGGCATTGGCCTGCATCAGGGTGCCAGCAGGCTGCCTGGTGCGGAACATGAGGCCCATGTACCAGGGGACAGCGACGGTAATGTCCGGGTCGCTCCAGGAGACCAGAGCCTGGCCATCGAAGAACTGAGGAGATGGCATCACTGGACAGGGGACAAGAGAGCAGGGAAGAGTAAGAATTAGGTTGTTGACATGATTCATGTTTGGCAAGTTTTAGTGTAATTCCAATAAACATGTCAGATCACTGCTGAGAAGCAAAAGTCTACAGGTCAGTCTTCAGAAGAAAAAAGGAGATGGTGTTCTGCTGCATATGAAACTGAAGGTCTCAGATTTTCAATGTAGGTGAAGAGCCAATTGAGCAACCATGCCCGACGTAATCATCCTCTTCAGTCGAGTGAAACAGAAAGTAAAAGAATGAGGAGACAAGACGTAGCGTGTCTTTGTGACACAAACTAAGAGGCTTTATTGGAAAAGTGGTCTTTATTTTCAGGAACACTAGCAATAATTATACGACTTTTATGAGATAGAGACTACCAGCTGTCCACAATTTTATGTTGTATTTACTGGAATTATACAAAGCATTTCATTTGAATACATAAAGCTTTCAAATAAAATAAATAGATCTTTGAAGTATTTAGTAGTTTCAGAATTCATTGTGATTATGGTGCTAAAATTTGATATTCTTAAGTCCCAGTTTGATTACATTTTTTTTAATTTCATGTGATATATTTACTACTTTATGCCTGGATTAACTGATTACTTGACAAAGTAATTCTTAGACAAACATCTCATGTCTAGAGAAAATCCACTGAAAATCCTACAGACATGAACATACACTGTGAGCTTCTGTACGTGCTGAGAGGGAGATCAAGAAACACACCCAACCACCCACCCACGCACACACACACACACACCAGGGGTCCACCAGTGTTTCGTCCTGTATAATCTACAGCATAAACTCTGTATGTTCTCAGGTCCTCAGGGCACATATTTCAACAGAAGCCTTCACAAATACACACATACACAAGCTGTAATTATGAGACAAAGCACATATTTGTCCCTGGTATCAGGCAGCTACAGTGGTTTTAGTCGGACTACTTTGCCAAAGCTTAGTCCTCGATAAAGCTAAAAATAAACAGCTGCTCTTCAGTTCTCATTTATTTTTTTATCAAGACTTAGCTCTAAAACGCACAACAGAAACAGTCCACAGCCTTGCTGTACCATGTGAGGCTGTTAGCATGCTCCATCGGTATGCTAACATACTCATAATGACAATGCTAACATCCTGATGTTTAGGCAGGTAATATTTATCAGGTTTGTCATCGTAGTTTAGCCAGTTAGCATGCTAATATGTGCTAATTAGCATTAAACACAAAGTACAGCTGAAGCTGATCAAAATATTATTTTTGCATCGGACGCTAGAAATTTTGACCTGATGAGTGTGCTAGATGAACCACAAATGTCAAAATTATGATGGTCATCCACAGTGATGCACTAGCATGACACAAAATAAACTGTGGGCGACGTGACAGACATTAAATCAGAGTACGGCATCTTTACTTCACTTTTTTAAAAATTTGCCAGTTTCTTACTTAGCTATTCTAAACCTCACATCCTTTGTTACCATCTTATAAGAGATTGAGAAAAAATCTGGCAAACCACACTAATCTCAGTCATGAAACTGTGCTGAATCAGAGTGAGGCTCACACGGCTCTGTAAAAGCTACAGTTTACGAATGGGGGGACAGGTATAGTAGAGCTTTTGATCATGTCCGAAGACTGTTGCCAAACCAGCTAGAATCCAAAATGATTCTCTGTATGTGTCACCTGAATGACTTTCTCACTTTCTTCTGTGGACACGCCTCAAACATATTAACTTATTAACTACTAATGTTGCCTATGCACACACCCTTAATTAGCGCAACAGCTTGTCAAAACTGACGTTAAAACTTGAAATGTACTTGTCATAACAAGCTGATGCCACCCACGAGCATGTAGAAGTGTTTTCCAGTACATGCATGCTTATATTTAGCCTGACTGTAATCTGCCTTTAAATTAGCGTGACAGAACTCATTCCTTGTATTTAAAAAAAATGGTCCGTACAATTGAAAATCTAATCTGACAGAATTAGAAGAAAAAAAAAACTGTGACCAGATGGGTGACTTCCAGTGAATTTCGGTCGTTTCATGTCAGTCCAGTCCGGGTGATTCTGGCAGCGCGAAACAGACGATAACAAATCTCTGGTTTCTCGCGTGGCAGCTCGATGTGTGAAGCCTCAAACCAAATGTGTCAACATGCAACTGAGCAGCCAAAGCCTCTTCCCAGCTCGCTGTGATCCCGTCCCAGTTCAGATACTGGATACTGGGGCCTGGCACTGGCTGAGGCGGCTACCTCATAGAGGAGCGGGCGAGGAGAGGCATTCACACCTTCACACATTGTTTGGAAGCTCGCCCTGAAGGAGGAAATCAAAGTTCTCTACTTACGGTAGACGAACATGAGAAGTGTTATAGAGTGTAAATAACAACACTGTTGGCCAACTGTGATGCTTTTATGTTTCTTTGCTTACCTATTGGCTATATATGTGTATACATCTGTCTCCTATACATCCTGGATATACTGTAGGTCTGCGCTGTCGTAACTTGAGCTGCGCCTCACGTCTGCTGAGGTGGCAGAAGAGATGCAAACAGGACAGCTATGGGGCTTGTGTGTGTGTGTGTGCCTGTCTTTTGTTTCATCCTCTGAGCCTGGGTTTTGATCAGTGAGTCAGAGTTTGTTCTTGTCCTAAATCTCAAAACCTGCGGCCATGTTTAGTGTCTGAGTGAGCCGAGGCTTCACTGTGACTTTCCATTGTGCCGGCTGCATGAGTCAGACTGAGTCAGGGGAGGTGCTCCTTATCCCATTTGATCTCCCAAACTGCTACTTCCTGAAAGTCCTCAACACACACACACGCACGCACTTACTGTAGGTAAACACACGCATGTGTTCGGACAGGAGCTCGCACAGGGGCATGCAGATACAGGCACATTCGGACAGAGACACACATGTATAAGACTGTATAAGGGTTACTGGATTCTCGCTCCCTCATTCGGTTAGTTTGTTTGTGTTATTGTGTGACTTTGGTGTTTTAAAGAGTAAGAAAAGGCAGTGAAAACATATTTTTATTTTCTAGACAGGGGAACTTCTTGAACTTCTTCTGTAACCTTCACTGTACATTTACTGCCAAACTTTAATCACTCTGCTCTGGTGGAACAGCTGACATGGCTTGTGTAATTTTCGTAATAAATGTCCGAGCACAAACACACCCAGTTCAAACCCAATATCATGAATGCACAAAAACTGAACTGACAGTATTTTAAGTTTGGATTTAAACAAATTAATGATACTTTTTAGATGCTTTTAGAGCCTAAATTACACAGGTAGAAGGCTATTCTGTATTTGTGTTTCCAGTGGCTTCAAGTCATTCTCACACTTCTTACCTTGTTCACAGTTCTTGCCTCCGTAACCTGTCGGGCAATCACAGCTGTAGGTGTTCCATTTGCTGACGCACACTCCTCCGTTCTGGCACACGTCATTTGTGCAAAAGTTTTTCTTTGCTGGACAACCTTGACATCACAAAAACACATAAAAAAATATTCATATCTGTATGTATGTATGTAACTGTCGGCTGCAAAACTGCATAAAATTAAACCTGTAACTTCAACAAGCAGACTTGCTCACTCCTCTATGGTACATATTGAAAAAAAAACTAACTATTAAAACTTAATTTTAGCATCACACTGTCTCCCTATTTCACACCTCTCTACTTCATTATCTCGGGGAACCTGAAATGTTAGTATATAACTGTTTTTACTGGTAATTTCAATGTCGGTCCTTTATATAAGTTATGTCTAACCTGCTGTGGTGCCGTTGTTAGCGATGTAGCTGGCCATGTCGATGGGTTTGCTGTCGATGGTGAGGTTTCTCATGCAACCCACAAAGTCTCTGTTCCTGACCGGGAAGTCCTCAGGTAGGTTGGGAACGCCACCTAGCAACAGCGGTCCTGTCAAGTCCAGTGACCTGCAGACAACATGGACAGATGATGGAATAAGGTAAAATCGAATGCTTAAAAAAATCTACTTTCTTAAAATTCAATGTGTGTGTTTTAAAAACAAACAAAAACCCGCCCCCACAAAATTGGAGTCACACACACTCGCTA
>JAJHUR010134436.1:38845-79971 GCA_027495735.1 Lutjanus campechanus
GGGGGAAAAAAAAAAAAAAAAAAAAAAAGCCACCAGTGGGGACTAGGCTAGAGGTCAGAGGTTACCTCCTTCTGATTGAGCTCCAGCCAGGCAGTATAGAGCGGGAGCCGCACAGCCCCACTGGAGTCCACCAGACTCCCCCCTTCCTGGGAGAGAAACACCGTGAGAGAGAGACACCGCGTTAGACCTGCAGCCCACAACCAAGCCACCTCACTATGTGTGTGTGTGTGTGTGTGTGTGTGTGTGTATTTGTTGGGTGTTTGTGTATATTTAAGTTGTCATGTAAAAGTTTTATCTGTCCAGTTTGGGGGGGGGGTTGCTGCACGGGGTAAAGGACAAACTTAAGACTACTGAGAAGCCAGCTACTAATCTGGCCAATAACAAACTGGCGCTGGTAACAAGGAGTCCAGTGCCCGCTTATCACTGGCCAGACCAGTAGGTGGCTTCAGTAAGGATATAAACTCTGCTGATTTCTCAGTTGTCTTAAATTTGTCCCCTACCCTGCGCCATAGATTTTCACATTTTACTTCATTTGAGTGTGTGTACATCTATAATGTACTGTAAGTGTGTGTACAGAGGCACGCATGCTGAAGAGTCTGTGGGTGGATTTACTACCAGCCAATTTGCCAACAGTAACGACATCCTAAGTAAAACATAATTCCTTCATGCCCACTTCAAACACACCTAACTCACCACCTCACACAATAGGCTACAACTCATGCGCTGCTGCCGACGGACAAAGATGTCTCTGGCAGATTTATATCACACTGTGAAACACTAAGCTATGTGAAGAGCAGGTGAAATTTACAGCGGGAAAAAACACAAGAGAGTATTCCTTTTGGCACAATCCTGTGAAAACCAGCAGAGCCAGCTTCCACGTGTCAACACTGACACAAAACATGTGTTTGGAAGCATGTTTACATGCTGCAGTACTAGATGACTGAGTATGAGAGTAATGCTGAGTGATTAAAAGCACTAAGCAACATGTCAACTCTAATATAAAGTGAACCTGCTTTGTTTGGACAGCCACAGATGCATTATAATTAGTACAAGAGTAGTGTGTGTTTGTGCGTGATGATAACCTTAACTGTTTGAGGTCTGGGGGAAACCTGCGTCAAGAAGAACAAAGAATAACATGGCCTCTTCCTCTAAAAACACACCCTGCCGGGGAATGCAGGGTCTGGGGCTTTACCTCAAAAAATAACTACTTAACCTTCCTAAAAAGCACTTAGCAGAGAAAACATAGACCTGCACCCGTGTCTGTGCAGAATCGGGGACATTGTTCGTCCTTATACTCAGCTGATGGGATGTCAGTGTGTCTATCTGTTGCCATGACACACTCAAACACCTAATAAGGCATGCGTCTGTCCCTCTCCGTCATTACAGCCACCCTGAAAAACCACACGTGGCCTAAACTATTAGCAATAAAACTACAACACAAGGAGATGGATGATAACTCCGAAACCACTTACAAGCACTGTATTTATTTTAAGAGCAATTATCCGCTGTGTGCATGTGTAGCAGCCTCTCTGTGCGTGTGTTTGACGGCGTATCAGCTTTTCCTGGAAACCTAATAAACCCTGAAACATCAACAAAGAGACTGGCAGAAAATACAAAGAGGGGGGGAAGCAGATATTTTTTTTTTTTTAGCTCAGACTGAGATAACTGTTCAGAGCAATTTCCCCTGATGAATACCAGCGAGGAAAATAATAGCATCTAACCTTAATGAGTGACAATGTCTTGGACTATTTTTGTTTTTGACTCCATTTTATAGGAAGCTCAGTCTTTACCTGTTACCTGCTGGTCAAATTACAATAAATGGTAAATTTTGATATTATAGAATCACTCCTTTTGCCAACCACTTTTCCACCCATGTAATACTATAACTATGTAAAACATCTGTCAATTGCTATTACTATGAAAAGCTACATGAATACAAACAAGTAATATATGTATCGATGTAATAATACATATGATAATATGATAATTGACACTGAATATGATAATTCAATGTGGGTCAGTCACCTAGTCGTGCAATCTATTGTTAATATATCCTTGAAAACAAAAATGGGGGGTGGGTATGGCCCTAAATGAGGCTAAGACGGAAGGGATATTCAAAGCAGTAGTGCCCCAGTGGCATCTTGTTGTCAAAATAAAGTTTAATACTCTCACTAATGCAAAAGTATTGAAATATATTACAGCAGGACAAATTAACCCAACAGCTGGTTTAAATACAGCAGAGTGGTTGAGTTACATCAAGCGTTTCAGGCCAGCAGAGGTGGAATGCAAAAATAACGCACACAGCATATTTTAAAAAAATAAAATACTTCAAGCTATGCTGTGAAGTAATTTGCACTTACGTACGGATGATTAAAGCGCTGCCATGTAAACAGCACCAGAGCGAGAGCGAAGGAGGGAACAGCAGAGGCAGAGAGTGAACTTTTGGTACTCGCTGGTGATAAGAGCCAGCTAAGCCTGTCTGGGAATGCCGTCTACACACCCTAGCTGTAAATATCGTAGCCCATATTAGAAAGTGTAACACTATTAACATGTCTAACGTTGAACCTTCGTGCAGCGTAAGGCAGCGTTATAAACATGCAACAAAAACAGAAGCCTGCTCTGCTTCCCTTAACTTGGCACGACTCTGATGGATCACATGGAACTTAATTATAGTTTATTCCTGGCTGTGGTTCACAGTTAATTGGTGTTTCACTCATAAGATATTTTTCATACTTTATTGTTGTTTAAAGATAGTGGGTGAAACATGAACGCAAATATAATAAAGATTCCTGCAAATTTCTTCTTGTTTATGGGTTTAATGCTTCCAGTGTGAACTCATACTAACCAGTAATATCTGGAACAGTAGGATTATTGGAATGGATCATATGAGAAGCAGCCATAAAGGAGCCACCCTGAACCAAATCAAATGAAAGTTACAAATGAGTTTCTCATTCAGTAAATGATCACTTACCAAGGCAAAACGAACTAAAAGTTATGCGACTGTGAAAAATGGTTTGCATTATGGGTTCGTACTTAAAGAGATCATCATATTACGACAAATTTAAAAAAGTTTAACGTGATATAGCCACTATATCATCACTGCATGCATGTGATGTGAAGGTGAATTATTTAAGCTTTTTCCAGAGCTTACAACTGCATGATCTTTATTCACAAAGGGAGTTTGTTGTTCATTTAAAAGCTACTCAAAGGGCTAGTGCATGACATTTTTCTGTCAAACCTCCATGTTTAAGGTCAAGAATAAACTTTTACGTTTCATTTAAGACAAAATCTCTATTATAAAATAAAATGTGTTTTTAATTCAACTATCATGGCGAGGCTATGGTTGTGGATATGCTAAAATTCAACGGAAATCAAATAAACGAAGCCTTCCTTGCCTAGTCGGCATTTATTTTATTTCCCTGATGTAATCCATACAGGTGTCCTGGCACATATCATCATGATACAACTGACATCCTGCCCAGTGTCCAGCTAAATAACATCATTTCCTGCAACAAGAGACATCATTTCCTGTAGTTAGCATACATCAAAACCCAAGACAAAACCTCCTGCTGCACATCTACATGCTTTATCTGTGTGTGTGTGTGTGTGTGTGTGTGTGTGCGTGTGTGTGTTTCCTGTTTAGCTTTTCCTTGCTGACAGAGTCGACTGTCCTTGAGACTCCGTGGAATTTCAAACACGTCTTTATCCTTCCACTTCTATTGTGTAGCATCTCTAATAACAGATACAGACATATGCACACGTTCAACACACACACGCGCACACACACACACACACACACACACACACACATGGAAGCTCTCTATTTATCTGCCCCCCACAGATGCAAACACATGCACTGACAGCTTTTTCCAACCGACCCAGATCATTGCAACAATGGCAAGTCCATGTCTGTTGTCATGCCAACCCTCCCCTGACCTTTGACCTGTGTTTTTAAGCAGAAGCACCCTGATTGCTCTAAAGAGAGCAGCAGCGGCTTTAAAAGGGGGCACCCGCACAACCCTGCACAACTTCAACCGCCTCATCTTCTGACCCAATAAATCACCGTCTGTGCGTGTGTGTATTGTGTGTGTGTGCTGTTAGGACCGTTAAAAACAAGTGGGGCCTCATACAGACGCAGCCCTAGACTGGGTTGCCCCCGCTATTTGTGAATCTGCAGAATTACTGGGTTTGTGTGTTAAGTCCTTCCTAAGTTCTTAGCAACTACTACTACTACTGATTCACTAAATCAGGTCAGACCATTACGAAATGTCTTCCGTAGTAAAAACTTGATCTAATGTCTAAATTGGTTGGTTTGTATACATCTGTAGCACTGCAATAAAAAATAAAATCACAACGTTATTTTTTTATGAAATGCAATTGAGAATCTTACTAATTCACATCAGTATTTAACAGTCTGGTGAGATGTGTTGACTGTATCATCTTGTTTACTCTTCAGACTGCACTAGCAAGCTAATGTAGTTTGTAGTTAGCTAGTTCAGTTAGCCATGCAACATTGTACACCTAGTAAAGATCTACTGGGTGCAAATATTGTAACAAGTAACAACAAACCTTGATGTAAGAACTAGTTTGTGTGGTGCAGCTCAATTTTTATTTAGAGATGTGTAAATCTCCACTATTCTATTGTCATGCATTGTCATAAGGTATATTGTGTTATTTTTGTGAAATGCAATTTAAATTCTTCTACTGCTACTCGGGAATACATTGTACAATTTAAAATATTATTATTTTTCATTTTTATTAAACAGAATTTTAAAATCTTTTACTCTTTAAATGCATCATTCACAAGCTAACATTAGTTTTGCCAAGAAAAACAGCTAGCTATGCAACAGTTGCACCTAATTATTACTGGGTGTAACTATTAGTGCCTAATCTCAGATGGGTGCAGCCCATTTTAATTTAATGTTTCATAAATCCCTACTGGCTACTGATCTCTATCTCCAGTAGCTATCTTGACAAAATCTCTAGATTTATGAAGTAAAACTCTCTAAAAAGCTCCCAGAAAGATAACATATGTACAAAGAGGGAACATTATTTATGTGTAAGCGTATATGTGTGTGTGTGCATGCATCTGCCTGACATGAATCTGGATTGCATCACAGTTTCAGAATTGGCCTCTGATCTTCTCTCTTGTCTCTCCGGCTATGTAAGCAATGCTACCTACAGATGAATGTGTGTGCAGGAATCTAAAAGTGAGCTCTTTCGTGCGCGGCAGACATGTGCCTCCATTCACGTCCATGCATTCACATGTCAACACGTCTAATCTATTGTGAGAACATTACTGCTTTCTGCCATATACATTTCCCTTAATCCCTCCAGCAACTGATGTGGGATTAAATTACCATCAGTCAATCTGACTTCTGATCATTCAACACATGGAGAAAAGTTGACCCTGTGTCAACGCTGCAGGCGGCCTCGGGCTAATTCAACGGAATGTGTCACCTGCTTTGCAAATCAGTGGCCTGTATTAAGACTGACGTTGGTGGAACGCCCACATCCCCCGCTATACACGGTAATAACAATCATAATGCTAGTGTTATATATGTGTGTTTGTGTGCATGATGCTACATGTCACAGCAGCAAAGATGAAGCCCTGAGGATCAGTAAAGCTAAATAAAAATGAAAAGTAAACTGCACAGGACAGGAACAAGGCAGGAAATCTGTTCGGACATGGAAAGTAAGCTCTTGTTTCCATGGAGACATCCCTACAAACACCTGACAACCCAACAGACAAGCAAAACAAAGAAGTCTTCAGTGCCAGCAGACTGTACTCTGCAAATAATACCAGTAGTAGTTAGAAGCCTTGCAGCAACGTTAACAAAGCACTACAAGGTTTGAGCTATTGTCTCTAGCATCATAAAGGCTGCGGTGTTGAACATGCAGACATACAGCCTAAAAACACCTCAAACAATAGATACAGATGTGAGCCTGCAGCTAACAAGGTACATTATGGTAGCCTGATTCATCACCTCTGATGAATACTTCCCTGTCAAGGCTACCGAGTCATGCTATGGGCTCTATACTGAAGCTGACAGACACAAGAAAGAGGCGAACAACCTGTGAAATGTGAGATGGCGTGCATTGTAGCCTAGCGCTAGGCCAAGAAGCATGTTACTCTCTTTAACAAGCTGCAAAACACAAATGCTGCTGAAATACGATGCTGGAAGTCATGGGTCAAGTCAGTGATGCTACAGCTTTCAGTGTCGGATACATGAAGGAAGAGAAGAGAAGGAGGGAGGGAAAAAAGTGAATGAAAAGAAGGCTCAGTGTCTTTTGTCAGAATATAACGAAGCACATACATACCACTTTGCATATTCAACTTTGGAATTTTTATGAAAATGAATTAAGGCTAGCATGGTGGGTCACAAGGCTTGAATTGAGGCATTCCTGGGTCTGTCCATTTTTGCTGTGTGCTCCAATAGAGTACTGCAGGAAAGAGTCCAAAAACCTGGAAATATGTCAGCATACTGATACTATTGGTTCCTTTGAAGTTTTGAACTCAGTAGGTTTTTTCAACCATGACCATGGTGTACTTCATTTATAGCCCGTATACGTAGCATTTTACTTCTAGCGATTCATAATCATAAAAGTGCTGTTTTTAAGTCAGGATTATGTTGTTGAACAAAACATGTAAGTATCATAAACTTTTGCTCACCACAGATCTTTTTTTTTTTTTTTTTTTTTTTTTTTTTGCAATAATCCAAAATTCAACTGAAAAATCCCATTCGCTTTTTACTAATGGGTAATGCTAACTTTCCAGGTTGGCCTACAAAAATACATCATCCCTGCAGCACTCTCTAACAGTTTAAACTAGCTAGGTAATCTACATCAATTGTTAGCTAGCAAGTTATCTAGCATTTTGGCATTCAGCAAAACGCTAGCTAATCAGCGAGCTAATCTACAGCAATTTTTAGCTAGTTAGTTCATCTGAGAGCTTATGTTAGCAAAACATTAGCTACATCAATTGTTGCAGCTAGCTATTTAGCTAATGTTTTGCCCACAATAGCCAACTTAGGATGTAACCATATGTTGCTTTCACGGGTCACCAAGTAACATCTTCATCTTCAAAATTTGGTTTTCTTTTCAACAAAAATGAGCTTAGCATTGCACAGGAAACAGGAAAGGAGAAAGTTGACTGAGGTTGCGGTTGATACTAAGCTTGCTCAACTGTTATTGGAGCACAGAGCAAAAGAGCAGCTAAGAGGCATACTTACTTATTTGCTATTCTGCCAAACTCACTCACATACATAACATTGCCATTTCTATTGTGGTAGACCACTGACAAGATTCATTTGTAAAATCCCACATGTCATTGCCAAACCTGTGATTTCAAGTACTGATGAATTATACAGTAAATATCCAGACACAAACTATGGGATCTACGTGTTCAAAAGGCCCTTGTTATCTTGTTTCCTGTCTGGTTTAATGTTATAAGAACAATGCCTGCAGGCTCTGGAAGTTTGTTGTAAATGAAAACCAACAACTGACGGCAGTTTAAGCCCTTCTCATATAATGTTACATCTGAAGTGGATACATGAGCTAGCTTGTGTAATAATCGCCGTCTCTTTTCTGAGACTGGACTTAGCAAAGAAGCAAGAAGACGATCGTGGGAACGTCTTGAAAAATGACTTTAGACACTGAGTGAAACAAGCCAAGAAAAGAGGTCCTTTTGTCAGTGACGAAGATTGAATTGACATTGTGTCATTATCCATAGACTATATATAAAGACAGTCCATCCTTAATTAGCTGTCTAGTGGTAAAATACAGTTGTTGAACTTTTGACCCTTGAAGCTGAAGCTGGGCCCCCGTGCTTTTTGCAAGAAAGCTGCACCATAATTCAGCGTCAAAGGCTAAAGGCAGAGTTAAAGTCACTAAACAAACTCGCACTGTTAAGATAATCTCCCGAACTAACAGTCAAGGTCATCTGCCTCAGTAGTCTCAAAGAAAAACTCCTGAACGCATCAACTCTCTTTCTGATCTTGATAAGCTGTGCGCTTTATGTAAAAAAAAAAAAAAAAATTCAACTTGATTTGTCTATTTTACAAAGTCTATAAAGCCAAATCTGAAGGGTCTGTATCTCGTGTTTTCAAGAGCTTATAAGGACAATTTAAAAGAGCTACTGGACGAGGAGGCACAGCGGTCGGTTGGGCGCTTAAGTTCCTTACCTTGTTGTAGTAATGGAGCTGGACAGAGTGCCACTGGCCATCACTGACCCCGCCCGGGATGTAGGGGGACACTGTGGTCTTTGTCTCGCCTGGAAGATGAGGGGAGAAGGGATGAAAAATGAAGAGAGTGGTGGGTGGGAGGTGAGACATTGGGGGAGTAGGAATAGGGATGGGAATGAAGAGAGGAAGAAAGGAGGGTAGAAGAGAGGCATTGAGTGGAGGACAAGGGGGAAAAAGTTTAAAAAAGAGAAATTAAGAAGTTGTTGAAGGTGAATGAGGGGTGAGAGAAAAGACGAGGGAAAGAGAAAGAAAAACAGCAAATGTAAATTAGAAATATAATGTACTTTAAATGATCAGGCACAAATGATGTTAAGGTCTACTGCAGAGACAATGTAAGTTTTTCAGCGTTAAATTCATTAGTTAAGCAGTGTTGGTGTGTGTGAGGCCTGGAGCTACTGTCCTTGTTGTTCACAGCTAGTTTCACCTACTACTGGACCCATCTTATTGAACATTTATGCTGAGGGCGACATCCAGCAGGAATAGGAATCTGTCAGACGTCAGCGGACCAAATTGCCTAACCTTTGTGGGTCTTTCAACCACGCTGGAAACACACACAACAACAGGCTTAAGGAATCTTTTAGTTCCTAGACAAGTCTTGTTCCTGGAGCTAAAAGTTCCGGGTACTCTGGGTGGAAACGCAGCTTAAGAAGATGATTGTGGTTTATCTTCTTTTAAAAGTTATACAGTCTCTCTTTAATGCAACCAAATGAGAGGAGGAACGCTCACAGAAATTTCTACTTCACTCAACATATTCCACGGGTTATTGATAAGTTAGCATTAAAGGCAAACTCTGTGGCCTTACTTGACATTCATATACCCACACACACACACACACACACACACACACACACACACACGCACACATACACACACACACAATGATCATAAATCAAGTGTTGGGAAAACCAGTATTAGTCCGTGGTATCAATGGCTCTGAGTGAGAAGATTGTAGAGCACAATGGCAGCAGATTTACTGGGGGTTTACTCTGTTTGTCAAGGGCAGGAGCAGCATGGGCAGGAATCCACCGCTCTGGGAATCAGTAAACAGTATAGCAACACTGACAAGTAGTGTGTGTGTGTGTGTGTGTGTGTCTTTGAGAGTGTGAGAGAGAGGGAGTTAATAAGTGATGTGTCGGTTTTCTGTCTGTGCATGTGAGAAACATTAAGAGGGTGAAGTATGTATCAGGAAGTGATTGTGTGTCCTGCTTTGTTCATGTATTTTCGGTGCTACACAAATACAGAAACGCCGCAAACAAATCAAAGTGTTTTTCCCACCCTTCTCATTACCTATGAGTCATATTTAATTTGATGAGTCATGCATTCAACCTTTAGTCATATTTCAGATTTGAAGTGGGGCACGAGGACTTGGCCTGGCTCCCAAACGGGCTTCACCCAACATAATCATATTGAACCGGATTCCTCCCTGTATGGTACCATGGGAAAGTAGACCGGCTCTGAAAATAACAGCCACCACTCCAAAGAATATGTGTTTGATCTGCAATCCAACATTTACCAATTTTAACAACGAGTGGGTGTGCAGGTTTGATTACACATGAAATGTATGTGCGTGAGTTACCGTGTGTAATTGCATATTTGGGTGCTGCTGCATGCTTAAAAACATGTATTGTTTGTAAAAAAGTTAAATTCTGGGTGATACAGTTCTTGAGCCTGTATGTGTGTGTGCATGCATGTGTGTGTTTGTGTGTATTAAGTTGGTGTTTTTTGGCCAGTCAAGTGTCTGTGTCATCATTAATCAGTCTGGCAGCTGCTTTCAAAACAGTAAAACACACTCATCTCTCTTACCTACATGCACAGAAACACACACGCACAAATGAACAACCCTGCATTTGGATGCATGCATGCACTAACACACGCATGCACAAAAACACACACCCTTGTCAAAAGAAAGTGTGTTGATAAGAGTTATTTAGCAGGCTCTTTGTGAAAGTTGCTGTTGATAAAGCGCACTTACACCTGTGGTAATCTACTTACAATGTCGCTGATATCAACAATAATCACACAAACACTGGCACACACACACACACACACACAGACGTAGCGGGGCCTAACCTCCAGAGAAGGTGAGCTGAATCTGCTCGTCAATGATCTCCACAGCGATGAAGTCGTGTTTTTCATTGAATCTGCCGTTGTAGAGAAGAAGAGCGTTTCTCTCTCTGGTAGCAAACCTGCAAAGACAGATGGGAAATTAGGACTTCTTTCAGATTTTGATTTATGAAAGAGACACATGGCAAACAGTGGTGAAATCAATGCAAAAATACAGATATTGTATGTGGTAGCAACAAAATGGCTTTGCTTTTTGCTGTATTAAGGATTAATTTATCCAGTTCAAAAGCACAAAGTCAGACTTTTTTAGTAAATTTTTTGTATTACTTTTACACGTTACATCGCTGCAAGTGATGAGTTTGTTACAACGTTTAGGTCTCCTTTAAGACTTGTGTACTGAAGTCTCATTTGGCAACTATCAAATTTAAGAAGTTAGTTTATCAGGACTTGATTCCAAAAGTGTAAGACATGAATCCCATACTTTATGAAAGCTATGGCTTCTTTGTTTGATTGTGCACATAAGCTTTTCAAGAGCTTACCCAAGAGGAGAGTTCATTAATCCAAAGGTTTACAGACGGACAATAAACACTTTCCCTGTGTCGAACAATAAGACGGTTCACTATTAGACAAAGGGTAGCCAACTTTCATGAGTTGTCAGGGTAAATGCTTCTGGAATAAGACCAAGAATACAAATCTCTGGGCATGAAGAGATTTCTTTCATTCTTTTTCTGGAAATTATGTTGATTATTTCTTTCCAAAAAGTCTTGTATGTGTTTACACGTCCAAATGCAATGAAATGGGGTCCAGTTTTCTGTATAAATTTTAAACTGTCTGTAATATTAGAATTGCATTTCTTGTGTGTTCCTGTATGTCAAAGTGAGACTTATCATAAAATGATGGATATTCATATTTGTCACTCAGAAAGGAGTTGAGTGGATTCCAATTGTTTTTCTCTACTCTGGTTCATGTTTCCTGTCACATTCTCAGCACCTATCCAACTCAAACAGACCGGGACTGAGTAGTTGAAGGCCTCGCAGATAGCTTTATGATGAAAGGAACCGAGGAGCTCTTGAGGAAAAGTCACTTGGAAAGGAAAGGCAGGATGTGTAAAGCCGGTGGGCCGCGGAGAGGAAACCCCTGCCTTAGATGATGTATGAGCGCGTATCCACGTGTGAGAGAAGGAGAAAGACCCGGTAAATGAGCCAGTACCTGCTCGAGAATGTGCCCTCAAAGTTCACATGTGTGGCTGTTTGTATGTGTGTGTGTGTTAGGAAGGTAAGGTGAGGGCAGAGGAGTCAGCCGGCAGATGCCAGTGAGGCCAGCGGGGCAGGAAGTCAGGATGGCTGTAGCCAAACACTGATAAGGGAAACTCATCACACAGCCTTTCCTGTTTTCACCGCTCTGCAAACCTTTCTCACCGTCATGATGTCTACGAGCTCACATTATCAAACTCATCTCACCTATTACTGATAACAAAACGTGCGCTAAAAGTTTTTGTCTGCATAATATTTATCGTGTGCCGCAAACTTGCTGAACCGGGGTTATTTTTCTTCCAGCTTGATTCAAAAGCACACCTCATAAAGCGGCACATTCAGGTAGAGTGTGTATGTCTCTTCTTTACTCCTATATGTGTTTGTGTATGCATGTGTGTATTGAAAGGAGGGAACGGAGACACAATGGAAAAGTGTGAACATGTCTCGGCACGCCCCAGTTGACACACTTTAGTTCACTGAACTCCACTGTGTTTATTTGTGCAGGTCCTCACACTCCCAAAATTATCGTTTACTACACACACCGCTACAAGTATTACAGACATGTACGGCTGTTGCTGTGCAGTGAAAAGGTGGTGCAGCAATCCCAGGTGAAAACTATTTAAAAAAATGAGAAGCTTCTGTCTTGTCTTGACTGGAATCAAAAGCCAATTGACCCTTCTAAAGTCCCACCCCTCTGAGTCTGCTTTTTTGTACTTAAATATGCTAAATGCTAGGCTCATCTATGTTGAAAAGAAAACAAAATTTTGATCATGATTAAAATCTAAATCTAATATTTATATCTTCAAAATAGTTATTTTCAGAAAAAAATGCTGGCTAACTAGATTGCTAATCTACATAAATCAGTAGCTACCTAGTTAGCTAGCATTTTGCTAACATTAGCTAACAGTGACTATGGTTGATATAACTCCTGGTCTTTTATCTGGAACTCAATTTCATCCACTCGCACTTATTAAGCACTGATGGCACTTTATGTGAATTTTTAAAGGAAAAACAGGGATAGAAGGGAAAAGAATGGTAGGAAGGCAGGAAAGTACTCACGTGAAGGAGACGGTGAAGTGGAACCTTTGCCTCAGTCCTCTGAAGGTGATGAAGGACTGTCCGGGGAAGCTGCGGGTGGTCATCTCACAGTAGGGCTTCTCGTACTCCCCTGGTGGACACTGGCACATGAAACCGCCCGCAAGCCGGTTCACACACTTGCCACCGTTCTTACACACACCGGGTATACACCGGCCTGATGATGCATTCAGCTCACAGTGTTCGCCTATAGGAAAAAAGACGGGAATTTAACACAACTCTTGTTTGTTTGGTTCATTCTTTAATTTCATTGGGGTTGACACCTTTTTATGGTTTGAACCTTTTGATATGTCTGTACTGCTTATTATAAGTCTGTTGATATGTGATGTGTATTGCAGTTGCAATGCGATGTGAATGATAAATGACCTGTCATCACATCAGCTCATTAATTTATCATCATTTTATCTTTTCTGTGAAGCATGTTGTCCACAGTTGACTGGAATACAGACTTCTTGGATGTATCATCTGCTTGGAATCCAGTTGTTTTAACAAGATACCTTTGATTATAAGTCAAGCACATGTGTTGTTAAGGCCCCTTATAAAACACCAGTTTAAGAAAACCCATCTCCATCTAAACAACAGCGATACCGACAAAGCCCTGTTTCTAGACCTTTTTCTATGAAGTGCAGGTCTTAGCCACAAGTCTTAGCCAACAATCTGTCCATATTTGGTGAGAGGAGAGAGGATAAGAGGTGAAAAGAAGTAAGGAGCATTAAAAAGGAGTGACACAGAAAAAAACTTAACGGAGAGTTGGTGGAAAGAAAGAAAGACAGAAAGACAGAAAGAAAGAAAGAAAGAAAGAAAGAGTGGAGAAATTAAAGACAGGGATGAGACATTCCTCCATTCAGTTAAATCCATGGCTGAACTCAGGCTGATACTTTTAAACCATATAAAGATCAGATAATATGACCAGATAAATCCTTCTTAGTGTCACTCTAACTTGAGTTTTATGAAGTTACAGAAAGCATTCACCCTTAAATGGACACACTACATTCCTACAATTATTTTGAAATCCGTGTTTGAATTGCCTTTTGTGTACCTACTTTCCCTCAACCACTTTAACTTGTTCACAGATGGTACGAATTACTTTGGTTACAAAATAAGCCCCTTTATCTAAGGGATCAATAACAATATTTGACTTTAAAGGTGCCCTGTGGGGTTTTTGATCACTAAAAACATTTTTGTATCGTGCATGTGTGAGAAGATGCAAATCTGAAAAAAACCAAACACATTTTTAGCAAGAAAACATGGATGTAAACAATGCACCATTTAAAATATGTTAGATATCAGCTTTGCAGGAGTTTTATGAGTGTCCTCAAGGATACACACCAAATGTTTTGGTTAGTAACAGAAGTGATGTAATGTAATTTGGCAGTAGGAATGTTCTGGCTAACGTGACTGCTCTCAGCTTGTCTGTGGACGGGATATTGGTTGAGCAGATCACTAAAATTTAGTTACTTGCTGGTATATTAGACAATTTACTGTCTTGGTCTGTCCAGATTGATCACATTGTCCTCATGATGGGAGAGGGCATTGCTATTTTAAGGAAATTTTCCGCATGATTACCTTGGCTCACTGTGGAGGCTCAATTAAAAAGTAGTCTTTTTTTATTCATGCATCGAGTAATCTTGAAAAATACACCTAATTTCTTTGGTGATAAACTTATAGTGTTTTTTGTCATGGGTATATGACGCATCAAGTGAGTACTGGTCCTCTGGTAGTGCCGAGTTCATGGACAAATTGTCGGAAGATAACTGTTCTTTATAGAGGTTCTTCTGCACAAACGTTAGACTGATCAAACGTATTTGAACTGATATTAGAACGGAGATGTGCAGAAGATGGAAGAAAATGTCGTGTCAACTGTGCATGGCACCGGGACCCACCATGTTGGCTGTTAATCAACCTGGCTGTTCTTGCCTGGCTTTGTTTTGGGAGTTGGTGAAACCACATTAACCAGGCTAAAAGGGAGATTTTAGATTGTCTCTGCGAGCTCTTGTGTGCCAGCTGCATAACTTAAAGGCTGCATGATGATATCTAATCTCTTATATTATATTATCTCGTTCAGTTTCTTACCGCGGTGGGTCTCACCACAGGAAATTCCTCCTAAATGACCATGTGTCTCCAGCTTTCTCCAAAATCAGCGAGTTGGGCTGAGTTTCCTGGCTCGGCTCATGTAAATTCCTCCACTAATACACCAGCAGACCTCTTTCTGACTGTAATATTATTTGTGATAGCTGCGTCTGTGTCCCATGCGGTGTTGTGTGTCAACTTGCAGCCCAGACAAGATCTGTCCACCCAGGACACATACAGACCCCCAACACCACCGCCTGGAACCAGCTAATGGCCCTTCTCTCCTCAGCATAATCCCTTTTTCCGAGGGCGAATTATAAGGATCTGTTTCCCTGTAATGTAGGAAACCCAAGGAGGACAGAGCGGGCCCCTTGTCATCAGCCCCGTAATGGCCCCTGATGGGCCCTGACTATCTTGAGTTGAACTGTGACCTTCAAAGGGGGGGGACACAGAGATGTAGGTAAGGGAAATATGATGGGCGAGTGGAGAAGATGGACACGGGGGGCAGGAGAAGAAGGCGAGACAGGGCCGGTGACTGACAAAGACAGGTATAATCAGGTAATTACATCAGATAAGATAGAGGAAGAGAAGGGGAGGAGAGGTGGAGTGTTGGGAGAGACAGAGGCGGAGGAGGGATGACGGCTGTCAGAGGCCCACTAGGCTCTATTAGGGAGAGACAGTCAGTCAGGTATCAGATGTACGAGCGGGAAGTATGGGAGGAAGATCACTGACATCGGGAAATATTTCGGAAAGTGATTTCAATGGGAATGATGAAAGCTTCAGAGACTTCCCATAGCTCATCTACCCTGTGAATACTCTGCAGAGGGACTGTAGCTGCCAGCTTCCAGCCAGAGTTTTGGATTCTTTGCCTTTTTCTCCACATCAGTGGAAAAGCCAGGTTTGAGGTTAAAGGTACCCTGTGGAATTTTTCAGTAAACAAACACAATTATGTTTACATTCAGTGTTTGTTGCCAAAACACATTGTGCGCATCCCCGAGGCCGTGAGTGTATTTCATTCCTTATAAAACGTCTGCAATGCATGAGAGTGGCAATACGTCATCCAGCCTGAGTCGGCGAGGCCACGCCCCTTCACAGGGGGAAACTCACAGTTTCATATAACGGTAGAGATAGGAAACTGCCGAAAAGCTGTGGTGTAGCAGGTTGTAAAACAAGTAAAGATACAAATCCATTCCAATCTCTGGTTCCTCATCCTTCCTGGGAAGGAAAGGATGCCGGCAGGAGAGCAGTGAGAATGTCTGAGCCTCCAGAGAAGGTTAATAGTTACTACTGATGGAGAGCTAACGTTAGCTTGAGCATGAGGCAGCTGCTTAAAATAATGATTTAGACATCGTGAACACTTGGGTTCAGGCAAGGACACAGAATAATTATTAGACATATCTGTGAAACAAAGGTTTATTTAATTTCTTTTATTTAATTCATGAATTCATGCAAATTTGTATTTTCTATCCCCCAAAAGGGGGTGTGGCCTGACATTTTAGTGAAGTACCTGTATGTGCTGGTCTGGTGCCTTGTAAAACAAAACAAAGAAAAAAAAAACTTACCGAACTATGTTAACCAACAGTGGTTTACAATATAAGCATGCCTGCAAAAAAGTTTTATTTACGTTTTACATACTGTTCCAAATTGTTTTTGTGGAATCAGGGTTGTATATGTGTCCTTGTGTGCATACTATAAGACCATAAGATACAAACAAAACAGAAACAAACTTATCAAAACATGTCAAAGAGCAGTCCTGCCTCTGGCCACCAAACTAATGCATATTCACTCTCTCTTTAGTTTGGTTTTGGTGTGCGCCAACTCTTCAGGTAAATATGTGGCTCTAAATTCTCCATTATGTTCACACGCTAATCGCTAACTGTCTGTGGTTTGGTGCTAAGTAGCTAGCATGCAGTCTGTTTCACAGCTGTGTCACTGAAAACAGCTGCCTGCTGCATCTGGGAACAATTCTTATTATAGCAGTGAGAGTGAACCAAAACAGTAAATGGTAAACACTCATTCCACAATGTGAAGATCACATTTTACAGCAAAAATGTAAGTAAAGCTCATGTAGTTTGTAGTTTGGGGGTTAAGTGATATTTGAGACGGATCTGGCTTAACCAGTGTCGTCAGCATTCCATACACTTCTATACAGCAATAAATCTACTGTGTGTGTGTGTGTGTGTGTGTGTGTGTGTGTGTGTGTGTGTGTGTGTGCAGGTGGCTATACCTACAGTACTGTATTACAAAGAAAGTATTCCCTACCTAACCTGGGGTCGACCTCAAGCTACGACAATAGGTGGTGAGAGCTTTTACAACCTGTCAGTGCGGTTTGGCAGTTTTCTACAAGTCATTAAAGCCTTTGTCAGACAGAATAAGAGGCCTTGCACTTATTTACAATAAACTTTGGCTGCTTTTACCACATATAATTTGTATATAGTTCAGGTTTTTAAAAAAAAAGAAGACATTTTTAGATTTTCTAATAATCAAAAATTCTTTCAACACAGTATAGACAGTGACCATTTCTTGTACTTTGATGGTCTTCCTACATCCCCCCAATGAGAAGCAAGTCCATCACAACAAGTCAGTTATCCGAACAGAAAAACTTTGTTGAAGAAAAATATGCATTAAAATTTGTTCAACAAGTTGAAATGCAATGATTTGTTTTTTGTTTTTTGTATACAACTCACCCGTGAAGTCTTCTAGGCACTCGCAGGTGTACCCTCCCTCTCGGCTGCGGCATCTGCCGTTGTTCTTGCAGGGTCCTGAGTAGCACAGGTCGATCTCGGTCTCGCAGTAGTCCCCGGTGAAACCGAGCGGACAGCGGCAGCGCAGCCCGTTGATGGGGTGGATGGGCCGAAACAGAACCGTGTCGGAGGCGATGAAGGGAGGGGAGCTATCGAACTTCAGCACCGAAACGCACTTCATGTAGTTCTCACAGGGCTCCCGCAGGCAGATGTTATCGTCAAACGGCAACACCTGGAGAGAAGAAGAAATCTCAGTCACATGAATAGATACGTTTTTGGGGATTTTCTTCTAGTAACTCCTTCTGTTGTCTTGATTTCAGAGGCTTAAAGGGATAGTTCGGATTATTTGAAGTGGGTTTGTACGAGGCACTTATCAACAGTGTGAATATTACCAACAGTAGATGCTGGAAAGCTAGCCCCAGCTAGGAGACGCAGAGAGGAGTACCAGCACCAGTACCAAAATGCTCGTTTAGTTTCTGGATAATTTGATTATTTCACGTTTGTGTGTATGTTTCTATATAAATTTGTGTTTTTGTGTCTGTTACCTCCTGCGAGGATATCAGCCTGAGCAGAGTCCTGTTGAGGTAGATCTGCTCCTGCAGCTCCTCAGAGGGGAAGAACGTCCCTTTACCCGGGGCGCCTCCAGGCTGCATCGCCGAAAAGGTTACGTTGAGGATGGAGCCTTGCACGTCGGTGTCGTTCTGGATGTTGAACACGAATACTGCTTCCCGTTTGGTGGAGAGCACCGCCGCCACGCCCTCGAGGAAGAGGCTGAGCAAGGGAGAGAGGAAGCGCTCCTGGGACATGTTCTCCAGACGCACCGTGATGCTGTTGGTCAACATGTCGTCAGTGATGATGGTGACACGCAGCGTGCAGAGGGCCACGACTTGATGGATGCCATCTGGAAGAAAAAGAGCAGATAGGTAATTATTTACTTTTACTTACTGGCAGATGGAAATTGTAGTAAACGGTTAAAAAACAAGTTGAAAGAAAAGATTAAAAGGTTATTTATTATCTAACTTGACAACAGTAAACTGCACACTCAGGTTTAGATAACCAGTCTGATAAATCCAAAAGTACAAAGATGGGAAAAATTGCCAAGAAAGATCAAAAGACCCAAACCAGGCTGTGTGTTCTTAGATATGAGGCGAAGTTTCAGCAAGGTGAGTGCTTTCTGTAACACAGCAAATATCAACAAGGCAGAGGAAGGTCAAATTAAAACACAATAAATGTGTTTCAAACTCTGGTGCCATTTCAAAATAAAATACACGTTCTCCTGTAGAAAAAAACCAGTATAGCAGCTGTAGAGCTGCACTATAATACAGACATAATGATTTATTTCCTGTAATAGTGTGTATATATTTCTCCCACCTATTTTCTGTCTAATATCATGTTACAGTGAGTCTTGGAGAGATGTCAAATCAAATGGCAGTCTGTTGATTTACAGCCAAACTGCTCGGTCTTTATGTCCCTGGACAACTGCTTCTGTCTCCTCCTCTACTCATGTTGACTGTCTTCTCTCTCTGTATCAAATGAATGTAAAAAAGTATTTTCATGAAATATATATTATTGGTTTAATTATTCTGCAGTGGAGACTATAAATATCTCAAAATGGTGTTACAGAAAGACTTTTTTTTAACAATAAGTGTAAAAAGCAGGCTGCTTAATTTTGTTGCTAAGACATTTTTATTAGCGGTGGCTGGCTGGCTAGTTAGTTAGTGCTACATACATACGGCTACATACAAGATATAATGCTAATCTAGTGCTATGTAATGATACTGAAAAGAATTCTGCTCAAAGCAAAATGTTAGCATCCTGTAAAAGACACAGAAATAAAGAAACAGCATTGTTTCTGAATCACAAGATAGAGGTAAGATAGTATTGTGGTACAGTATTCAAATACTAAATGTAATAGACTTATTCTTGCAATGTAATATGCCAAATTAATTTCAGGATAACGGAGCAGGAAAGATCAACAAACCAGTGCTGATTGTACACATACATGTTGGACTCAAGTCTTATCTCTTCTACCCTCTCTGCCCTCTCTACACTGCAGCTTAACAGCTTGACTTGTTTACTTTGTAACACTTTTGCCGCTAGATTGAATTAAGTGGTTGCCAGTCGGGGTAGATTCGGTGTGATTCAAGACCCGGCTGGGAGTAATTGGATCAGTCTAGGATTTCTGCCCCCGGGGAGGGTTGGGTCTGGTCTCATGCCTACTTCTGGCACAACTGTAAGCTCTGGTGCCTATGGAGGGAAACAGAAGGCTATAGGCTGCAGAGGGCACGGGCTGGCTGAAATACAGCTGACAACAGGTGGTGAGGCCAGATGAAATTCGCAGGGGGGATAATACTGTTGAAGCAGGGCAGGGAGATGGGTCAGATTGCTTTGCTGCACCATACCGAGCGCATGAGTGTGTCATATGTGTGTCTGTGTGTGGGTTTAGGGGTGAAAGAGTCATGGTGAGGTTCAGCCACAGGTGCCCTGTCACTCTCAGACGCAGATGAGGTCATTTCTCAGGACCCTAAAGTCTCCTCACACACACAAACACAGACGCCCAGTCGATCAGAGCAGGGTGTGGACAGGCCGGCTCGTCGGGCTAGCATCAAGCTAACCGCTAACCAGACTGGAGGTCAACTCCAGCTGCACCAGGACCGATAACTCACAATGGGACGCAACATGAGGGTCACTCAAGCTACACTCTGAGAAATAAAGCCAGCTAGAACCATGAAGGGTTCTTCAGCTTGCTCTTATAGGAGAAACCTTTTTGGTTCCTGGTAGAACCTTTCATAAAGGTTCCACTTAGAACCCTTTCAGAGGGTTCTCCCTAGAGCCCTGCATAAAGGTTTAGACCTAGAACAATCTGTGAAAGGTTTCATCCAGAACTCCCAATGAGAGGTTCTCCAAAGAGCCCTTCTATGGTGTAATGGTTCCACCCTGGGGGTTCTAGGATCTTTTCACCTTCTAAGGGTGCTAACTGGAACCCACCTAGGGTGTTGAGCCAAGAACCCTTTTCTATTCTGAGGGTTTTATCTAGAACCAATGTGGGGGTTCTATCAAGAACCTTTTTGTATTCCAAAGAACTCACCTAGGAGCCTCCAGCGAGAACCCTTTCCAGGAGGCTCTCCAGAGAACCCTTTTATATTCCAAGGGTTTTATCAAGACCCCACCCAGTGGGTTCTACCGAGAACCTTTTTATATTCCAAGGGTTTCATCTGGAACCGACCCAAAGTTCTTTAAAGACTTCAGCTATCCTTGAAGAACTCTTTTTCTTTCTTTTTTTTTTCAAAAAAAGGGCCCTTAGTCTTTCAAAGAAGAGCAAATGGTTCTGGGCAGAACCTCAAGCCCTTCAGGAAGAACCCTTTTGGAACCCTTATTTCTAAGAGTGCACTGTTGGTTCGTGGCTGCGGGACGTAAATCAATGTGCATGGGTGGTAACGGAGTGACAAAAAGCACACGTATGAAGACACACATTAGTGAGTCACTCTGCAGGACAGTGACATTAAGCAGCAGCTGTGCAGCGTCGGGCTGCTGTAATGTGCTGGAATGGAGGTGCTCATTCAACACAGCGCTAACAGACGTATCTGTTGGCTACTGTGTGTTTATTTCTCTGCAGCGCTCCGCACCTGTCTCTCCCTGGAGGTCGAGGGAAACACTGTTGTTCCACTTGCCGCACCAGATCCATCAGCTGATACTTTGAACACACACTCTAATACACACATCCTGTACATCAAGTCGCCCAAAGTCACATCAAGTGAGTCTGCAACAAAGTAGGTCTTGACACAATCTGTTACCAGAGGGCCTAACTAAACAACAGTATGGCCCTTTCGTTCACATTTATTCATTCTGATTTCACACCAACACATACAAACTACATACTGAAAGCAGCGCTCAGTGTCTGGCTTTCACATGATGACTGACTGGAGACTTTCTACACACAAGCGGAGCTATTTCGTGACTAAATAAACTACAGCAGATTAACACTCCAATACAGTCAGTGGGAAGGACTCGCACTGTCGGGGCAGTCTAACTGGCAGAGGATAGGATGTTGGAGGGAAACGCTGGTGTGAAAAATCGAGGAGAGCAATAATACCACAGAGCGCAGCGGGAGCCCCAACTGGTGCTGGATCCAAAAATGGCGGGCCGTGACGGAAAAGATCACGGGGTCACGGAAAAGATGTGAAGCAGAATTTATGAGGCAGAAAAAGACAAGGGCGGTGCTGAGAAAAATCTGATTGAGATTGGATTGGATATGCAGTCGTGTGGCGCAGAATATGACACTATAAAGTAGTGTGACATGTCATGTTTTTTAAGCCTGTGGAAACTCTGCCAAGCGAAGCAATGTACTGCTGTGGACAAGTTCCTCTCCGGAAAAGAGCTGTCTGATGGTTAAGTAAAGGGGTGAAAATATTCTAAACATAGCATACATGAAAACATGGAACAATTAACCGGCTTCAGTTCCCTGCTGTTGAGCTGGTTCGGACTCAAAGAGGTAGATTTTTTTGTTTGTTTGTTTTTGCACTCATTTGGTGGGACAACTCGCGCTGTTTTATGATTTATTCACAGAATTAAGCGAGTGATTTTCAGAATACATAACTGTTCACACACCCAATTAAAACCCAATATCAACAGTGTACAAAAACTAAATTGGAAATATTCCTAATTTTGATTAAACTTAATTTCTAATACTTTTTAGATGCTAACTATTATGTACATGAGACCCTAAATTACATAGTTGGAAGGCTATTGTAGTTTTTGGTTTACAGAGGCTTTATCTCTTATCTCTCTTACTCAAAGATTTCAAACGATAATCAATTAAAAAAGTAATATTTTAGTTTAGGACACTTTAACAGGATAGCTGTTTGTTTCCTTTCTCTTTCTAGGGGCATCCAGACCCTCACTATTTATAGAGCCCACCAGCTGCTAGCAGGGGATCACACACATGTAGAGGATGGGCTGAACCGTGGAAAGGGTGTGTCACGGGCAGACGCCACGGAAAAACACATTCTACGTGTTTCGATATGCCATCACACACACACACACACACACACACACACCACCAGCAGACAACAGGACTTATTACTAGTGAGAGGGTTGTAATAGACGACCCTGCAAGTAAAGACAAAAGGTGGGAGCATCAAAGGTACTTTTTAAGTGTCACATGTAAATCATATTAGCTATACCTTATGTCTATTAGCTGTACTGTTGATTTAACACATTTACAAGCACACACAAACTTACTATATAGCCCTTATAAAGATTAGCAGTGTTTTACAGCACATTATGATTTGATTATTGCACTTTTACAGCCTTACTGCACAGATAAATATGAATCAAATTATTAAGATGTGTCAAACACATTCATTGGAATCAGTTAATTTATTTAATTGGTTGTATTTAGTGAGTTGGACAAGGTTTAATTATTGACAAAAACAAAAGAAGAGATGGGAACAGGCCACACATTTAGATGTGTGCTGCACTGTACTGCACTGTAGGTGGCTGCAGAGGTGATAAGAGCTGTTAATGAGCTGTGAAGCAAACCGCTCCAATGACACACTTGTGTTTGCGCATGAGGACAAATGAGCACACACACACACACAAAAAAAGCTAATAAATTTTTCTATCAACTGTCAGTGTGCACCCCCTGACCGCATACTATCACACACACACACACACAGAGGTCTCTGTCTGTGGTTTGTGGTCATCGTAATCAACCTAACACACATTCTGTCCAGCTGTCACTGTGAGTGACAAGCACACACAGCTCCCCAAGACACACACATGCATCCAAGCACACTGGAGTCCATGAAGTTTGGTCATTATTACACTTTAAAGTCAAGATTCTTTTACTTTAATGATTTAAAAAAACAACAACATCCTTTTAAAGTCAAAGTCAAGTCAAATTTTCAAATTAATTGCCACTACAAACACACCAAATGCCTGAGGTCCTCATCAATCTTCAATCAGCCACTTATCTCTGAAATACAGCTGTCACAATTTATATTTGAAACTGGACATTTCTGTTTCTAATGTATTTGTACTGGTTTGCAGACAAACGTGATACAGAGACAACTCTGGTGGCGACAACCCCCCCTCCCCCAACCCTGCTGTGTAACGTCAACAACAGTGTTTAGTCAGTTAGCGAGAGGGACGGTCAGTAAAACAACACAAAACAAACAGGACATTTGTAGCTGTGACAGGTTTCACAGAGGTGACAAGCCCACCAGAGAGACAGACTTTACCCCTGACACACACACCTCCTGTCCCCCTAAACTCCAGTGATGAATAAAATCAAATCTGAGCATTTCTCCCTAATAATAGGCCGCTCCTTTCATTTCATTCATCTTTGTGTTGCACCGAAACACCCTGGATTTTCATTCTTTTCTATTTTTCTTTTTCTTGACAGAAAATACCTGTTTTTGAAATCCTAAATACTCCAACTTAATTGATTAACTTTCTGTTACCTAGCAACTAACACTACTTTTCTTGCTGAGCTAAACAACTTTGTAACCATTGTTTTTTATCACTGAAATATAATGAAACACATAATGACATATACAAAAAAAGAAATGGAGCAAAAACAACAATGGAGACTTAACTTCAATACAGATTTGTTAGAGTTGTTGGTAACATCTGTGGAGATACCCAAACATGGAGATAAAAAAAGAGTGATAACATATAATAGAGCACACAATATAAAAGAGCAGCCATACACATTAAACAAGCCAGCTAACACTACCATTAGCTGCTCTTTGTGAACACTACCATGGCTACTGCTATTAACATTACTGTTAGCAAACAATACCATTACCTCCTGCTAACTAACACCACTGTTAGTGTAGTTAGCTATGAATACAGGTGGGAAAGCAAAAGTTAAGACAACTTAACAGTTAGCCTATCCAAAAGATAGGAGAGTTTAACATTTAGGAAAGTTAGGATGCTTGTCTAATAAAAATGTGTAATAATTTCCTATCTTATCTCATCTGTAATGGCCTTTTCCTGATTCTAACCCTACCATGATTACCAGATGGTTAGGATATGATCTGCAAGTTAGGAAATTCCTGTAATATGGCCCCGATTCCTTCCCCCAGTAGCTCTTACTAAGCTGAAGAACTTATTTCCATCCTGTTGACATTTATCATGACTAAAGAGAACGGTAATTGAGAGCTTAAAATGTTACAACCTAAAGGGAGGTCTGCCATTATTAAGGCAGGAAGCCTATACGACGGGGCATTGTAAAAAAAATTTCTCCACCGTTTTTTCACCCTGCAACACTTTTTACTGCACAGTTAAAAGTTTTACAGCGGAGCAGCCAATGAAAGCTGCTGTCAGGAGAGCAGCAGACGACTTTCTCCTCCTCTCCCTCTGGCTTTCACTCCCTCTGTTGAAGAAAACGGTTTCAAATATTTGAATCAGTACAAAGCCTGCGACCTGAGTGGCCTCCAGCCAATCACTGGGCACAAAGTCAACTGTCACCTCCACCTCATTGGACGCACCTGAACACCCCCAGCCTATCAGGAAGGGCAAACAAACACCAAGCTTGACTTTAGAGGTGATCAAACACACACACACACACACTCTTTGAGCAGCACAATCTGGCAACATTTCTCCTTCTCTTGCTATTTTTTCCTTCATCTCTGCTTCCAATGGCCGTTAAAACATCCCAGCGCTGCCCGAAACAATAACTTTCAGCTGCTTTGAGCTGACTTCAATAAAAAAAAATCTTTCTTTGTCATCTTTCTTGCTTGTTCCTCTCATCTCTCTAATCTCTGTTTGTGTGCCCATGCTCCATTAAAACATTTCAATTTTCCTCAAAGGAAGCGTTGCCCCCTAATCGTAATTCCAACTGTTCTGTTCAGAGTCCAACAATATGTCAAGTCTCATCTCCCTTTCTCTCTCTTTCTCTCTCACGGCGACCAGCGCCAAACATCAGATCACGTATCAGCAGCCTGCAGACACACTGACAGACATCCTGTACGCTCAGAGCAGAGAGGGAAATCTCCCCGCAAAAATCACACTGAAGTTAACTCAATCAAAGCACCATCAATCACAAGACGTAAACCCCGCTCTGTGGAAATAAAAGATGGACAGAAGAGGAGCGATTAGTGAGAGCAGGAAATGAGGGAGAAATGTCTCAGGGACTAAAGAGCACATTACAATAGTGACTCTCGGAATTACCCTCCGGGGACACTACAGCTTTGTGAATGTGAAATATCATAAAAAATTATTATTTAATAATAATCTCTATCTCTATCTATCCATCCCTTAAAAATAATCAAGAAATAGAGCAAATAAAAGGCCTATTGTGGTACTCCGACTGCTTTCTGCTGTGGCAGGTGCTGCCATCAAAGCCACTTACATGATGTCACGCTGGTGACATTTGTGATTTATGGTTCAAATGCGATAATGGAATGTCATGAAAATTTTGTTCCGCTTCATGTATGATGGTACACGTGGTGTTATTTATTCAGTAGCAATGCCTCTACAACCACACCACTATAAAGCTCCTTTCACGCTGGACAAAAAACCCACTAACATCTGGCTTTTGTCGTTTGGCATTCACACCCGTGTCAAATGACTATACAGTAGTCATGGGTATTTATCGCTCCAATTTCAATTGGCAGTGATGGACACATCACACCCAGATGGGAACTCTAATTTTGCCCCTTTTCCGGCAAAGACAACAGAGACTTGTTGCCTCCGTCAGCGACATGAACATCATTTCAAGTTAGTTGGAGTTTGAAAGTGAGACTAAAGTAAATAAATCAGAAAGGAAATCCCGTCTACTGGTAGTGGGAAAGGTGTCAAGCACCTATTTTTAGCAAATTTACCCACGTTTAAAGATCATGCATGTATAATTTTCATGTAAAAACAGGATGAGAAATGGTCAAAACATGACAAGACAATTCTAAAGGTTAATCTAGCATTACTGCGTTCTTAGGGCAATACTTAAACATTTTAGGAAATAAACTCATTCTCTTTCTTTTTTGAGAGTTAGATGAGTCTGAGGTTTGTGTGTTAAATGTAGCAGCTGGTTAGCTTAGCTTAGCTTAGCATAAAGGTTCAAAGGTAACAAAATCAAAACAAATGTACACTTGGTTTGTTAACGTTTAGACACAGCTAGGCTTGCTGTCTCGTGCTTCCACTCTTTATGCTAAGATAAGCTATCTGGCTGTGGTCTCAAGTCTAGTGGACAAATGAGAGTGATATCAGTCCTCTCACCCAACTTTTGGCCAGAAAGAGTGCACCCTCCCCTTCCAAAACAACAGTGGCTGCAAAACTCATGAAAAACACAAAAGTCACCATCTAGAGCCAGTGTTTGGGTTGTATGTTTGTCTGTAAAAAGAAACAGCTCCTTCTAAGAAAACAAAAATACAATGATTCTTATTTTCAGGTGATTATACAGTACTGAAACAATTTCTGCCACATTCTGCCAATAAATCCCACTAGATCTTACACACTGGATCTTTTAACAATTGTAGTAGCTACGCCTGAATAGGTTCCTGGAGCAAAAGTTGGATCCATCATTGAAATCAACCTCATCCTCCAATGAGTCCAGAGAAAAACTGCCCAGGAGGAGCTAAGAAACGTATATTTTTGGGGATAATAGCATTCAGTATAACGCTTTTTCATATATACCCATCATAAAAAATGTGTTTTAATTGTTAAGCTTGTTTAGTCATGACACAGTGGTGATTTACAATGCAAACAAAGGCTAACCAGAGATAGATGATTAACCACAGGAATGCCAGAGGCAGCAGGTTAACAGATAAAGACTAGAGAAAGAGGGAGATTTATGGGTCCCAGAAATAGATCTATAGGAGCAGACTCCTGCTGTATTTTATTTCACGACATCTTAAAACAACATTTTTCTCACATCAAAGGGGTGCAAACCTCGTAATCTGATAAGACGATTTCTGAAGGAAGCCAAAACTTCGGGTTGTTGCACAAGTACGATCACAGCCAAGAACACCTTAATCGCGGCTTTGCCACAATGACTGACGGAGCCACGATTCTACTGTACAACCTCTGTCAGCTTACACTCAACACTATCTGCTGACACTCATCTGCTGATATGTGCGTTAAGTGTGTGTGAGTACACTTGCTCATATCTGGAAGCACTCAGTGAAAGGCCCTCTCATCTCCTTCCATGTTTTTCTCAGGTATGCTCGTGCGTCTGTCGGATGAAAGCGTTGAGGGGGGGCACATATGGTCGGATATAAACTTGACGGACATGCAGTCTTCTGGGTAGTCAGATAGGGGTGAAATCTTTGAAAAGGGAGGAAAATATAGACCGAGACAGTGAGAGGAAGGGAGGATGGGAAAGACTTACTGTTTGTTATTTAATATGCAGTATAAGTAAGATAAGGGGAATGAAAACAGCAATAAAGCACTCACGAGCGATAGAAATAAGGTTATGCAGTGTGTGTGTGTGTGTGTGTGTGTGCATTTCACTGATTAACTGTAGTGTCAGAGCAAATTGCGTGCGCATGTGTGATCGTATATCACCAAGGCTACGCACATAAACACACAGCTGTTGCAGTCTAATTTCCCAGCAACACCTGCAGCTCTTCAGGGGGGCTAAACAGGCCGAAGACCTCCCCTACTTTCTCCCTGATCCTCCTCCTCTTCTACTCTTCATCCTCGTCTCGCTGAAGTGACCGCACTGGTGGGATTATCTGCCATTCGCTCTTTGAGCATTCGGAGAGGGGAAAAAGTGGCAGCAGGCACACAAAAGACTCCTTTCACCTCAGGAGTGAGTGAGTGGTTGGGAGAGGGTAGGGAGTGTTGGTGAGGTCTGGGTGTTGGGTGTGTGGGTGTGTGTATGTGGGTGGGTGGGTGTGGGCTGGGCTTGTTGGAGGGATAACATCCCAGAGAACAGGTGGGATTACACCAGGATCAGTGATTGGTCCAATCAAACAGCCCTGAGAACAGGTGCAGAGGCAGCTTGTTGGAGGAATCAGTGGCTGGATCCTTTGGGTGACAAAAAGTTCAAACCGCAAGTGCAATAAATATGTTTTTTGCTGAAATAAGGATACTTAAAGCAAAACCATTCACTCTAACTATGACGAACTCTCGGAATAGCTCACATTTGAAAACAGCAATCCGAAAAGGGACAGTTCACCCCAACTACCTTCTTCCAACTGAAAACTGTGCCATCAAGTTCTATTATATTTGAGAGAAGTTTCCCTAAATTCCTCCAAAACTACTTAGAAATTACTTTTTGAATGACTTCAATATGAGAAACGAACAAACCAACAAACCTAGAAGTTGTGAACCATGTCACCCTAAAAATCAGTCACCATAGTTTACAGGCTGGTTCATATTTCAGGTTCAGGGCTCAATCAGTTCTCAACTGATGTCTTCCAGAGTAAAAATCTTTTAGCAAACTGACTTCAGCAATATCGTGGCCAAAAAGCTTGACCATGTCAAGTATGCCACATGTGTGGAATTACTTTGTTAGCACAAGCCCACTGCAAGAGGGGACTCCTCCCTGGACTCTGCCTTAGGCTATGTTGACACAGACAACAGCATTACATGAAGAAACCCTTGAAGGGGGCGACTGTGTTGGCTTAGCCATGGTCCCATCGTGCAAGGTTCCAACAAAACAAATGCAGAATCATCTGTACAAGAAATCGAACCTGGCACAACTCAATACATGCAAGCACACATTCCTGGCAGGTTACATACTGTAACATGAACGCTGCATTACAAGTGTTTACCTGGCAGAGCTATAAAATCCTTGAACAACTGTGCAGTGTTTTGGCATCAGAAAAGCCTTCAAACTCATTGATCTATTGCTCAAACCAGCCTCGCTTGATCACATTTCACTGTCTCACCGGTACCTGCGTTGTTACACGTTGTCTACAACAGTTACGTAGCAAAGGAACAATGTAAGCAGCAGCTGCAGTCCCATGTTAGTGTTTACACTCAGAAAAATAGACTGGAGGTCTAAAAAAATAATGCTTTGGGTCACAGTTGAAAGGATAAGTGAAGGTACAAGTCCTAACACTGCCAGTATAGACAGCTGTATTGATCACAGTTGTGGTCTATCTGCTCCATCAGACAAAACATGGTTGAAACACATCTGTTGTAGGCCAGCGGTTAGAAACCAACCACGCACTGTGATAACCTGAAACCTTTGGCTTGGCACACGAGGGAGTTCAGAAGCTTGCACCGCTGTATCAACTTCTCCTCCACCTTCACCTTTAAGCAGAGCGGACTTTCACAAGCCCTCCACAAGTGCCCTTAGTGGCTGTACTTAAGCAGAGCACTCAGGGGCATCGAGTGCCACGCCAAGAACCGACCCAGCTAGAATATCTATGTCCCATTTAGGATCCCTGGGAGAGACGAGTGAAAAGAATAGAAGCACTGTTCATGCCCAGACAATACTAAACGAGCCCGGATGAGGAGGCCAGACAATGTGAAACGAGCCCAAATGAACGCCTGGCTTGTTTTAGTGCCTGAGGGTTGAATGGTATTAGTGCACTTGTTAGCTCATTGCATGCTAGACTATTGCCAAAGAAGGTAATTAATCATGGAGATACAAGAGAGGCCACGATCAGCGAAGGGCAGATGTGGACATGAGATTGAAAGCAGAGATGGAGAAGGAGAAAAGGCATCGGGCTTGTTGTTGTGACAAGGTTTCCGATGATAGACTGAGCAGCTGGTAGTGAGCATCACATCACATTCTGCTGTTAACATGTTTGAGAAGACGCCCTTGGGACAGAGAGAAGTAGAAGTGGGAAGTTGGGAAGTGAAATTGAGAGAGGAACATTGCGTGGAACTGGATTAAGCCTTCCACCCTTTGTGAATCAATGAGAAATAAATTCTTTGTTCACTAAATTAGGCGAGCGTCATGCGATGCTTACTTCACTCGGCTCACACAAACTCGATTATAACATTTCAGAGCATAACACCAGTTGTGCTGTCTGAAAACCAGGCCTGGGGAAAGCACGGGAAAACTACTTAGAAATAAAGGCTGCAAAAAAGGTTCTTCCCGATGGGCTCAGGTTCTACCTTCAACCATTTGCTTCTCAAGAACCCTTTTTTGAACAAAGGGCTGATCAAGGGTTCTTTGTAAAACTAAGGGTTCCATTAAGAACCCTTCTCATCCAAAGAACACTTTTTTTTATAGAGAGAGTTCTTCAAGGATTGTTGAACTCATTGGAGAACTCTTTTGTCAAGGGTTCTTTGTACCATAATATAAAAGGGTTCTTGATTCACCCCTTGGGTGGATTCTAGATAAAAAAGCTTGGAATATAAAAAGGTTCTTGGCAGAACACTGGTGTGTTCTTGTTGGCACTTAGAATGGGGAAATGTTCTGCATAGAGCCCCTAGAGGGTCCTGGCTGGAACCATTGCACCATAGAAGGGGTCTCTGTTGAAGGGAGTCCGAGTAAAACTTTTCACAGATGGTTCTAGGTATAACCCTTTATGTTGAACTATCTAAAAAGGTTCAATAACCAAAAAGGGTTCTCTTATGGCAACAAGCCAAATAACCCTTTATGGTTCTAGCAAGTACCTTTCTTTCTAAGAGTGAACCAGCACACCATCAAGCACCATTAGCTCTCTAAATGTGCAGGCAATCGAAGGCGCTATCGCGTCTCATTGCTGCACCACTTTCATAATTGATTTTAAAACACTATTAAATCCACTTAGCAGTTCCACCCGAGCACTCTGTCTTTTAGCTGCGTCAGCTCTCTCTTTCCCTCCCCATGCCTCTCTCCTGAGCCGAATAATCAAGTTAAAGCCCTCCACTTCTTCTTATTAAAAGTTCAGAGGTCACAGCTTCCAGGTGTCATCTGGCTCCGTTTTCACCAGACGATGTGATGGCCCACAAAAAAAAAAAGATGTAGCAAAAGAAAACATTTCCCCTTCAGGCAAAGATGAGGGACATGTTTTACCCCCCACACACCGAAGGTAAGTTAACGAGACAGAAAAATGATCCAGGAACTTCTTCTCTGTCATGGTCTGACAACTGAGAGACAGTCTAATTGAAGACTTCCATTGCAAAATGTAATTTAACCGTCACTTTTAATTAATCATTCAGAATCTCGCACAGATCTAGTGGTAAAAATGTCATTCTGCATTTCTCAAAAGACCTCCAGCACATATCACAATTTGTTTTCAGCGCTATCTGTAATTTAATAACTATAGATACAGAAAGGTGGATGTCATTTTTTGATGGCTCATAAATAGAAAAAACATATGGGTAAATTGGAGGAAAGGATGAAGAAGATAAATGAAATGAGTGACAGAAGAGTTTACCACACACAGTGAGACACTCACTCAGTTTGAACTCAGTGAATTTGTCCATTTTGGTTTGTTGATGTAAAAGCTGTCAGCATAACTTAGACTGCCTGAGAAGGAGTGTCCTCTCCTGGGTTTGTTTCGATGCCAATATTAAAAATATCTCAGACACTGCTGAAAATGCTCTGAATCAAGTATTGGTGAGCATGCAAGTCGATGCACTGATCCAATATCTGCAAACGGGACCCTGCTACTTCCCAGCAGCATCCTGTACTTTAGGGGGGGGGTTTACCTTGTAACAGGCCAAACGACAATGACAGCAATCATATCACATCATACAGGGTTAGTAGTACACAGCATTAAACACGCGGATAGATATCGGCCAATTCTGGCAGTTTGGAATAACAGAATCGGTACTGGGAAGAGAAGAAAGGTATTGGAACATCACGGTTCCCTTACATTTCGGTGCAGTTCATTTGTGGGGTGAAAGCAAAGCAGACCAACTTCAGGACTTTATGATAATAGATATGTGATTAATAATAAATGTGACTTATAAACTTCTTCTGCTGATTATGGAAACTTTCAAGAAATAGATTAAGTAGCCAATTCATAATTTTAGCTTATTTGTACAAATAACAAGACACAAAAAAACATAATGTATTAATGCAGTAAAAATGATTGTACTGGTGAGATGTAAAAAGAACAACTAAAATCAAAATCATTTAACACTTATGCACAACAGCACTCAAGTTCAGGGAATTTCCACGATGAATCCGAAAGTGAAAAGGAGCTCAAACTGGTGTGTTTTGGTTTTGTTCTTCACCATTTAATTTGGCAGTTCCTTGTTAAAAGGTGAGACAAACTGTACTGTATGTATAAAGTTGGGGGATCATCTAGCGTGCGGATTCTATTTTACAAATATATCAGGTCTGATTAATCTACTCATGAGCTCTTTGTGGTGTCCGTAAAGTTTAGAAAACACAAAAGCTGCAGTAAAGTGTGTCATGAGTTGCCGTTGGGTGTCCTTGTGAGTCCATGTTGTGGTGATAATACAAGATGATAGTTGCCAGACGTGTCCAACAAATGGGATACGTGAACTAACAGACAACAATGCACCCTTTTTCTTCTTGCTCTGGACCAAATTAACTTAACTATAGGTATGAAAGTGACATAAGTCATCAAACCACACGTTAAAAACATACCTTTTGATAGCACAAACACCTACAAACACATCAGTACCTCTTGTAGAATAGCTGCTGTCTACTTCCAGGGTGTGTATGTGAGTGTATGTGTGGTTGGCTGATCAGTATTGGCACTATTAGATCTTTTTTAAGTCCTTATTCAAGAGATCACAGAAAGGTGAGGAGTCAAACGGCCATTCTCTGTTTCGTAGCAGCAAATCACTCAACTATGACCAGGAATGCACACACACGCACACACACAAACACACACATAGACAGACACACAATCTAAAGTCAGTGCAGCCTAGTCAACAGTTGGTCATGCTCTGCTGCTCTGCATGCACAATATCCTCAGACACAAACACATGCACGTTACCAGCTGCCCATATAAACAAACATGTTCAAACACACACACACACGTGTAGTAACGCTAATCAGGCACTCAAATGCATTTGAACACGCAGCTTATATTTACATGCACATATGCACACACCGCTCCTCCTCTCCTGCACTCTGCAGCATTGATCCCATTTGATAAGCTAACAGCGGACAAATAGTTGGTTAGGGGGGGTGGGGGGGTCGCACACTGATCAAAAGCCTCCTCACAGGTCAGCCTGCACGGCTCTCTTAAGAGCTACCCAGCCATGAATGGCCTAATAGGACCCAAGTATCCATTACACCGACACTGGATCCTCTCTGCCTCTGTCGTTAGCGGCTCTTTTCTCTCGCTCCTCCTGGTCCTTGTACACACATTTGTATTTCATTCATTCAGTTCTATCGCAAACACTTTATTGGTGTTGTCCAATATTTAGAATTTGGTCGCCAAAGCAGTTTACAAAAGCAACCATGTACGTACAAAAAAAGGTTATAAGGGAATATTTTAAATATAAACTTAGGCTGGGTTGCACCAACACGATTCATTTCTAAACCTGAGTAAATCATTTAACTTTAAATTATGTTGCACCAAACCTAAGCTCAAAATGAAGAGAGATTAAATCTAAACCTCTCTTAAATCTCAGTTTAGTTTGACTCTAAATTGAGATTAAATTTAATTCCCTCTACACCCCTTTTTAAACTGCGAGCCAGTATTTACTTTAAATTTGTTTAAACTTGAGGTTTAACTTGTAAAATGGCTACCTTTTTTAGATGGATTGAACAGCAGGCTAACTAGCCTTACCAACTGTTTAGCTAGGTAGCAGGCAATGTAACGTTTTGTTAACTTTTTAGCTAGCTAGCAAACAACGTAACTTTTTTTTTAGATAGCTAGCAAACAATAGAACTTTTTCACTTTTTAGCTACCTAGCAAAGAATCTAACATTTTCCTTTATAGACAGCTAGCAAACAATATAACGTTTTTCTTTTTTGTTTGTTTGTTTGTTTTTTAGCTAGCTATCAAACTGTACTATTTCCTTTTCCCCCTACTTTTTTAGCTTGCTAGAACAATGCAATGTTACTTTCTAGGTCCCAACAGCTTTCAAAATTATTTATTCTGATTTGTGTATTTTAATTTGGGTAAGCAAGCATCTCCATATTGATTAAACAAATTACATAAATAAACTTTAATAAACAGAGATTAATTTTAATTTTTTTTTTTTACTGGACTCTGATTGTTACTAATAATAGATTAAATTAGTCCTTGTTGGTGCAATACAGTCTAAAACTCATTCTTTTTCTGGTCGTTCCTGACTTTCTGTTTCTCTTTCTTTCCTTTTCTTTCTCCGTCTCATTCCAACTCTGTACTTTCCTCCGTCTCTTTCTCTCTGAGGAGGTGTCGGGTTACAGTTATTGTTGGTGCTGGTTACTGATAAATAGGGTGCCTAGTTACCAGCCAACGCACGATTGGCTCTTTTTAACAAAGCACGGTGGGGGAAGGAGGAGGGGTAGGGTGGTGTAGTGGGGTCGCCCTGGGAAACCATGAGACTTGTGTCAATTTAAATAGAGATTTGGGCAAATCTTCAAGATGTTTGTGTGTGTGTGTTCAAGTGTGTGGGTGTGTGCCTGCATGGAGTTGTTTTCGTATACTTGCTGCGAGGACAAAGCTCGGGAGACACTGACCCGTCCGACGCCCCTGAATACCCCACTGACACCTGCTGAATGCCCGCTGAATACCCCCATCCTGCCTAAACCCCTGCTGGCATTAGAGGGGCACTCTGCCAAACTCCACCTCCTTACAAAGACACGGGCTGTTCGAGTAAAGGGACAGTTAGGTTAGAAATGATCTCATCACGAAGGATCTAACACTACGTTGTCTTCCTTTAACTGAAAAACAGTGTATGTGCTAAATACAAGCAGAATGCAATTATGACAAGTCCACATTTCAAATTATTTTTGTAAATCATGGGCGACTTGTCCTCCAGGCCAAAGAGGAAAAGTTCAAAAGCCATCATCTGTGATAGTATGGAGGTGTGTTAGTGAAGTAATAATTAAAAATGTGTTAGGCAAAGGAAATAATGTTAAAGTTAAATAGGGACTGAAGACCTGCATGCTTCATATGCCCTTGCATTTTCCATTTTTTCATAATTCAAATGGTACTTGTGTTACTGTTCTGAAGGAAATGAGTAATATCCTGCCCTTTTGTGTTTAATCATCCCCCAAACAAGCAACAGGTCTGCTAGTTACACAGTTAACCACTGGATGAAAAGAATACCTGCCATTTCTCACTCTATGTCTGCTGTCAACCCAATGAGGCAGGAAAAAGCGAATCAAACACAAAGGAATAGAGCAACTTTTACAAAAGCATGCAGCTATAATTGTTAGTTTCATTCCTAATTAGCCACGGTAAAACTCCCCAACTACCTCACCCTCTGTTCTCCTGTTGAGTATTTGAGGCCTGGAGGCTTTCTTTTAGACCTGCTGTCAACTTCAGGAAGTCTAAAAGAAACGCTATAAATTGTTAATGTAGAGGCCGGAACTTTAAGGCTGTCAGAGGAAGAGTGAAGGCTAACAATTATCAGAAGATGACAGCATCGTAAATGCAGAGCTGCCACATTCGCACATTGTGGATTATAAGTTGTTTTAAAGGATGTTTTCTTCAGTAAACATGGTGTCCTTAACTGAAACGGTCTGGTGGTCCTGAAAGTTACAACCCTGAAGATTTTCATCAAATAAATTCCAGTTTTTTTACACTATTTATTTCCGGTTAATAGTTCTCACTAACTGCATTTACACTTTCAGTACAGTACCCTTGAAACCCTAGATCTCTCCTGTTTACATCTACGTACATATCCGCAGGCCAATCTTGCCCCATCCAATGTGGTGACAACATTAACGTATGGAAGCAACAGGCTGAAACGGCCAATGCAGCATCTATGTTTATACATCTATGGTTTCTATTTTCACCTTTAATTACCAGGTCAGTGTGCTAGGTACCTCAACAGAGGGGTAATGAAAAATCAAGACAGAATGGCGTGGTTCTGTGGGTACCCTCCAGAACGTTTGCCAATGGAAACACAAAAATAGCCATTCTAATGTGTAACAAACCAAACTACACTACTTGGTGGAAATCAAGTACTATTGTTAGTGGTGGAGTCTGCCAATCCTGTGCTTCATTGAAGTGATTAAAGGGCAGGTCTGTTTATTTTTGATTTTTATCATTAATTTATTGATTCAAATCCAAGCAATCAAATTGTCGTAGAAGTACATATCTTTTAGCATCAAAACGCCATTTTCCCAAGGCCTTCTAAGGCCTTCTTTTACATACGGCATAAAAAGCCTTTGCCAAATCAAAAATGCAGATCCATAAAGGGTTAGGCAGGGCCCAGTCTTCTAGCGAACGTAAGAACCCTGTGGTGACCCCTAACAGGAGCAGCTGAAAAGAGAAGAAGAAGATTCAATAACCCACTCTGACCTTTTAAGTCGTTTAACTGGAAAAAATTAATCTCATCAAGCTCACAAATACAAACATATAAGCATCACTATGTTTATCTTCTTGGAAGGTTGAGACTGCATTCCAAATGTTTGGCTAATTGCCCTGACTGACACACCGTATTAACACATGTCGTATATCAGCTGTTCAGATGCTGTCGGCCAGTTGGTCTCCCAGCCAAACATTTGCTCAATCAATGACTCATTCATAAATCTATTCAGTCATTAATTCAGTCAGCCAGGCAGCCAGTCAAGCAAGCAGTCAGATTCATTGATTCATTCATGCGTTCAGTTCGTTGGTTAGTCAGCGACCGAACTGGCCAGCAGATTGAAACAGTGTTGATACAGACACAGATGTCTCAGTGCTCGCTGGACTCAGCCAGGCTCACAGCCCACCTGGAGCTGGTGGCTGCCAGCTGACCTCTTGATGTTTCTATCCTCGTCTGGCCCTGTGCCGTCGCTGATTCAGCCTGGACGGGCCACCGCTGAAATACCTCACTTTCGTTAGGGTTACAAAAAAAAAGAGTAGGGAAAGATTGCGGAGGGTCGCTCAGGTGCGTTTCACAAAGACTGCTTGTGCTCCACATGTGGTTTTTGTGTCTGGGTTTTATGGGCCCTTGCTGGGTTCTGCTGGTCGGGGGCCTTCATCATGTTAATCCCCAGGGATACCAGTAATTCCCTACAGTTTGTGTGCTCTTGAGAAAGGAAATTAAGACAGAACCTCAGTGTAACATTGAAAAAGAGAGTGGAAATCTGCTTTCATAACCAGATGAAACAGCAGCCGGCGTGCAAGATGGAATTTATACCTTCAATGTGTCGACTATAATAGCACCGCTGTTTGAATGGAGCCCTAAACAACCCATTTACAAGACTATTCTCTTTGGAAAGCAACAAGTAAATGTGGCCACGATGGGGGTTGCAGAGGTAGAGGACTAGTGGGAAGAAAACAGTGGTGTAACAAAGCAGTACGGTTGAGCGGAGGGGAATAATTCCCTCTCACCGGGAGATTCTTTGAAGTCAGAAAAAGAGGGAATGTGAGGGTAAAAAAAGGGAGATGCCCCCCACCTCTTTCCTCTTTCCCTTTCCTTCCCTTGTCCTTATTTCTTTACCTCATTTCACTTCTTTCCTCTCAAGAGTCGTCTGTCTCCTCCACCTCAGCTCTTATCATAGCCAGAACTTCCATCCCCTCAACCTACAGCTTCTTCCTCCCCTTCCGTTTACTTCTCTCCTTCTCCCCTCCTCTTCTCCTCCTGAGGGGTCAGTTAAATGTCAATGTATTGTGCTCGGTGACACGGCTGACAAGAATGGTGAGTGATAATGAGTCAGCTTCAGGAAAAGAAAAGGAGGGAGGCAGTGAGACGGATCGGTTTCTGTCAACTTACCAGTTTCTTTTTTTCTAGAGAATCTCCCCACCTCTCTGCATTTCACTTACTGGGCACTGAAGTTTCCCTAAAGCAATGAAAAGTATTTTTTCCACGGATAATTATTACATTAGGGATGTTTGCTACTATCGATCCTCATATTAAGTTGTAAACGATCAGTAGGTGGCACATTGATGAGGACTTGTATGGGCTGTGACAATAGCATGGCTGAACAAAGAAAATTTTAATTTCATCTACAGCAAGTTTGAGAAACAAAACAAGTGTTGCAAAGTGCTAACTAGAGGCAGTTATTAAAAGTTAGTTAGCTTTTTATAGCCGAAAGTTAGGCACATCGTTAGTTAGACAGGTGATGTGCCGAATGACAGATACTTTGCCAAGAAGACAAGTGAGTGAGTGTCCAGTTGCTGGAAACGGGTCAGTTCTGTTCTGGTACTCTGCCTTGCGGGTTTGCAAAACTGGACCTGCACCTTTCTTCCTGTCTTCCTAAAGATATTTCTCCCTGTTCTGAGATTTTTCCTCGTCAATCCTGCCTTGTCCTGCTGCAAACCATTTTTTTTCCGATCCTGCTAAAATCCAGGGTTTTTATTGCCCATATTAATGAGTTACTCATTACTTGAACAAGTATTCAGGAAAACTTAACTGTTCATCACAAAGTGACAGAAATTCATCACTCCTCACATTACATTAACACACAGTTTTTAAGCATGGGTGGTCCCACTGTAGTTCTCACCAACACTGACAAACTGACTCAGTGAAATTAAAGGTAGCAATTACTGTCAACACGCAGTAGCCTATAGCTAATAATAACACACTTAGCTTCTTATTTTAACAGAAGCAGCAGGATTTAAGGCCATCTTTAGATTCATTTTTCTTTGAAAACAAAAGTAAACCCCCCCCCCCCCTTTATTTCTCCTTTCTCAAGTCAACTTTATATTGTGAACACACATTAACTCCAGCGTTATATTTAGCGGTGGAAGAGTATTTGTCTGTACATTCTTTTATTCGTCCAAAATGCTAAGACAAATGGTCACATCTCGGCATTAAGCTTCAGCACCTTCAGAATTACTGATCACACAAGCTGCTTTGCACACGTCGCCTTAAATCACTCTTTTTCTTTGCTTCTTCATCCTGCGACTCTGGCTCAATCCCTCCCCTCATAAAGGGGGTATTAATAGGGTGGAGAAACAATAAATTCTGACTTCAGCTCAACCTGCAGGGACACGCCCCAACATCACACAGCTATTCAGCCGACCCCCGAAGAGACTAATTTTAATAGCCCAGTGAATTACTGTCTCAGCACTTTACGTCAATCAATCAAAATATACAGAATATTTTCCAAAAAAAATGAAGTTTTGGGGGAATGTTATGACATGCTTTGATGCTTTCAAGAAGAGCAGGAACGAGGGAAAGAACAGGGTCTCTATGATAAGGCTAAGGACCTTAAGCTGTATGCTGGCTGGCTGTGTGTGTGTGTGTATGTGTGTGTGTGTGTGTGTGAGAATACTGCTGACAGGAGCAGGAGGACGTGAATGCTGTATCAGGCGCCTCAGTTATTTCTACAGGGCAATTTGCTCGATGTTATGTATCTAATTTGAGTGTGTATTTGAAGACCAAAGCACACTGTATGTGCGTACACAAGCATGATTGCACATGCACACACACACACTTACAGGCAGCTCTCAGTCTCACTCAATTATAAGGATGTTTCTTGGTTTTGCTTGCAGGTGAAGTCATTCCTGTGGTGGAGGGCTGGAATGCGGAGATTATTAAGTCGAAAGAGACGTGACTTCTAGTAAGACAGAGTGAGTGTGTGTGTGTGTGTGTGTGTGTGTGTGTGTGTGTGTTCTCTATTGATCCTGCATCTGTGCTGGTTAACCAGATGTGGTTTAATCCAGGTGGGAGGTCCACAGTTTTCCAGAGAAAAAGGTGGAATGATACTGCCTTTGAACAGTCGTAGAAAATAATGTGTGTAGTTGAATTTGTATATCAGCCAGTCTGTGAGTGAAAAGAAAGAAAACTGCTGTGCTCAGCTGTAATCCACACCAGTTATGACAAAGCTATCTATCCAGGGATGCTTTTAGTTTATCTGTATCTGTTTTTCTAGTTGCTATAATACAATTTTCTAACATAGAACATGAAACATTCAAGTAATTTACACACACTCGCAGTTTATTTATCAAGACTAACAGACTGTATGTCAATAAGCCACACAAGCAGCTCTGTCAGCCTGAGGCATGGTGCTTTGAGCTAAATGCTAATGTCAACAACAATGCTAACATGCTGATGCAGGTCATAATATCAATATATATATATGGTATCAATAAACGCAACATGTAAATTCTGCCCTAGGGGTCTCTCTCACATTAATACATTAACAAAAGTCGTGGTTTGATGATGTCATAAAGTAGCATGGGATCATGGGAGTTGCAAATGAAATCCACCTGACATGAATCAGGTAGAAATCATGTTCATCGACTAGGTAATATTAAATTTTTATACACGTTATGGTTAGTCACATTTGCCAACTTCCTTCCGCACTCTATGACGTATCCGATGTTTTAGCGAAACTAGGTGCTAGCTAGCAATGGCTAGTAAGAAACGCACAGTGACCTTGAATAAATTAGGTTTAAATTAAGTTTTTGTTACTTTTTATTGTTGACATTTGTCAGCATTATTTGATGTTTTAACATTCTGTAATTACCTTTCTGTTTAGTAGCTGGGTCATAAACCAAGAGTACCGGATAAATTAAAATTTTGATCTAATGATTAGTGCAAGATGAAAAGTCAGAGGATCACCAAAATCAGTAGGATTCATCCTCAGGAGACCATGTATGTCTTTACAAAATCCCATGGCAAGTCATCCAACAGCTGGTAATAACAGACCAACCTTGCAACCAACAGACAACTAGCACACTAACACTAGCATCCATAGAGCCACCCCGCTAGCAATATTATCAGTATGCACAAATTGAATTTTT
>JAJHUR010134436.1:82699-113101 GCA_027495735.1 Lutjanus campechanus
ACATGTAAATTCTGCCCTAGGGGTCTCTCTCACATTAATACATTAACAAAAGTCGTGGTTTGATGATGTCATAAAGTAGCATGGGATCATGGGAGTTGCAAATGAAATCCACCTGACATGAATCAGGTAGAAATCATGTTCATCGACTAGGTAATATTAAATTTTTATACACGTTATGGTTAGTCACATTTGCCAACTTCCTTCCGCACTCTATGACGTATCCGATGTTTTAGCGAAACTAGGTGCTAGCTAGCAATGGCTAGTAAGAAACGCACAGTGACCTTGAATAAATTAGGTTTAAATTAAGTTTTTGTTACTTTTTATTGTTGACATTTGTCAGCATTATTTGATGTTTTAACATTCTGTAATTACCTTTCTGTTTAGTAGCTGGGTCATAAACCAAGAGTACCGGATAAATTAAAATTTTGATCTAATGATTAGTGCAAGATGAAAAGTCAGAGGATCACCAAAATCAGTAGGATTCATCCTCAGGAGACCATGTATGTCTTTACAAAATCCCATGGCAAGTCATCCAACAGCTGGTAATAACAGACCAACCTTGCAACCAACAGACAACTAGCACACTAACACTAGCATCCATAGAGCCACCCCGCTAGCAATATTATCAGTATGCACAAATTGAATTTTTGCAAATTTAGCATGTGTATTTTTATTTTATAAATATGGTAATACATTACAGCCACATTCACTTTGTGTGCATGCCTGAAGAAGGTCACAGACCGAAAGCTTGCAGAAATAAATTGATGATTGCACAGTGTTGTGAGTGTGCGGTTGCTGTTTTTTGTTATAAATATGGTAATAAAAAATTGTGTGCTTAATGAGAGCACAAATCTTCCTCCTTTAAAAGAGAAAAAGAGTTTAAAGATTAGATTCAATGACAATTTGTGATCTCTGTTGGGGAAAGTGAGGCATTTAAGCACTAAGAGAAAACGGGGTATAAAAAAAACAATCTTGTGCTGATGTAAGCATGTGGAACAGGTGAAGAAAAGTAGGGATTATAGACACCACAAGACATGAAAAATAGCCATTGAAGGAGACAAAAACAGATACTGGTGGAGAATAATATGTGTAGAAAGACTTGAGTAGTTGTTTGCAATAGGAACAGGACCGCTCCACTTACGCAATGCCAGAGGTATGCCAGTGTGTGATGCCTGCCCACGGCTGCTGTCATCGCTTTAGTAATAATAGGTCGTTTCCACTTTATCAGCCCTGCAGCTTTCTGGACCCCACTGAGTGACTGACTACAGGGAGCCAATATGAATGGGAATACAAGGATGACTGTTTATATGAGTATATATTTGTGTGTGTGTGTGTGTGTGTGTGTGTGTGTGTGTGTATGGGTGTGTGTGGGGCAAAGTTTGATCATCCCACCTATAAACCAAGTCCCCCTGAAGCCAAACCGCAGCAACTAACCACAGCTCTCCTCTCTCATTTTATGGATACTGTCTTACAAGACTGACAGGCCTCAACCCATATCAGTGTGACCTCAGCACATAGAGGAGATACACGTCATAAACACACAGATGGTCCCGGTGTGTGTGTGTGTGTGTTTTGTGTTTAAAATTAGGGGTGTACAAAAGGAAACAGGGCAGAAGAGGAAATGCTAAAGTCTAAGTTTGTTTCAAGATGCCTTCCCTGACCTTCAAACACACCTTGGAGAGTAAATACTGGCAAAACGCAACACGCAATACAAGTCACAGGAAGTCTATTCATTTCCTATTGAGCTGAACAATCAGGGAAACTTGGCCTGATTGATTGTTTGGGTACGTTGCAAGCTGGTAAGCCAATGTAGGAAACTAAATTCAGTCATCAGTCATCAACAACCAGTCAGCCAAAGATGCATCTTTTCTTTTTGTTGAATGACATCGAAGTAAAAAAAGATTAGTTACAGCTACCAAGCTCTCTGCAACTCTCATTTACTACTAATTTACTAAAATACAGCAAGAGCATATGAAAAATTACACTCAAAGGGAAATATTATGCTTAAAAGTAATAGTCTGACATTTTGGGAACTATGGTTATTTTATTTTATTTTTTTTTGTTGCAATCCTGCATTCAAATTCATGGAATAGAAAAGTTTACTTTATTTGCTAAATACATTTTACGCATACTCAGAATTTACCCTTTGCAATTAACTGATCCCAACTATTAGGAGCAGTAAGGAGCTGTTCTGCAGCAGCTGAGGAATATATACATGTATAGGTGTGTTTGTGTGTATATGTGATGAATGTGTTGGAGTGCAGCAGTATGCCAGACATGGAGGGCCAGCTGTCGGTCCGGACCCTCAGTAAGCACCAGACTCTGGAGCTGAACCAACTCATTCCTCACATCACACACATGGTTGAACTTGGAGGGGCTTCTCCTGGGCCCCATGGTGTCAAAGTTTTACCCCCCACGAGTCTACAATCCACATGCGGTGTCAGATGTATGGCCGAGGACTCGAAACCGCTCCAAACACCAAACACCGAGAACTCAGCCTCATGCAAACATGAAGCAGACAGGATCCATGTTGCATACATGACCGGGGGGCCTCAAAACCCTCCAAAAGCGGAGGACTCCTGACCCTGCGAAAACCATCAGCACCAGGATCTCATATCACAAGGTCACAAACTTTACTGAAGTCTTGTAAAGACAAACAAACAAGCTGAGAATGGTGAAAATGGGGTGCAACAGCCATAAAACGCTGAAAAGACATCCTACAAATTCTTCACAATAAAAGTTATTTTCTTATCTAAAAGCTTTATTATGAAGCAGCAAAATCAGGAAATGTTGAGTTTTCATCAGTTCTAACTCCTACAAAGCTGAAAGTGAACATGAAACGGTAAAATAAAGCTGATACCTGAAATTACAAACAGGTATGCGTGAAAGAAACTAAACTTCAAACCACAGAGATTCAGTTAGAAGCTACAAAAGTACTGCGATCTAAAAACACAGACATTTAAAAATGCCTTTCTCTCTGCACAGACATGAGGTTTCCGGGCACATTATCAGGATAAAAAAACAGAAAGAGAAGCTTCCTCTGTCCCAAGGAAATGTGCTTTAAAGTTGTCTTTAATCAAAAGATCCCTGTAATGAAAGGTTTCCACTGAAACTCTTAAGTCCATAGTGAAATGCCTTGTCACATGAGCCCATTATAACCTGGTGTGACTCTTGACACGTTGAGACAATCACTTCACACATACAACACAGAGCTACTATCTGGGGTCAGGGCTAACTGTAAAAAGGCCATCAGCATTTGAAGACACACAAACAGATCCACACTTTTGACATGTTAAAAGCAGTTTCCTCACCTGTGCTTTTCATGTTAAAGTCTCTCATGTTAGCACAGTGAAGGGATTGTATTCTAATATATATAGAGAGAGCAGGATTGTGTACAGGAAGATAAAATGCAAATGAAGGTGTGACTTGTGACTGTCAGCTCTGTGATCTCTTGTTTGTCTGAACCGTCTGAGGTGTGGTCACCTCAGACTGAAATGTGAATTCTCTGCCTGTTTTGGCTTCTCCGCCGGCCTGTCTGTTAGAAATCCATGAACATGAATTTCCGCATTCACTGAGACACAAACCTGTAAATACTTAACTCTCTAGTTCTTGTTTTGGTAAGGTTAGAATTTAAATGTGTTCTCACTTGAGCATTTATTTTTTCCCCTATTTTAGACCGTTTTTATTGGTGCCATCCACATGGACGACATTAATAATAGCCAGCAAAGCACTTTACAGTCTGTGAGCAAATTAAACAAGCATAATAATGTGAAGGGATAATTTTTATATTTTGAAAACCGCTGAAACCGCTGTTATATGAGCCAAACATGGCTCTCTCCAAAGAAACCAGACTCCACCAAAACAATAATTTAACCTCACAGAACGCAGGAGTTCCTGGTCTACCGCTGTCTTGATAGGTTAGTTTGGTGACTTTGGTGTTTTAAAAGCATAGTTCAGATTCATCAAAGTCACACAATAACACAAACTAACATACTAGACAGTTATAGAGCAGCACCTCCTGTGTTCTGTGAGGTAAAATAACCCAGGGAGTTTGGTTTGGAGGGAGCGACATATGGCTTATATGACTGACATTGATTTTTTTTAGGTGGCTAAAATACATTTTGCTGCTGACCCTGTCCACAGCAGTACATTGCTGAGGTTCCTACACCAGTACTACTGTAGGTAATACATCGGCCATGGATCCCTCACACAACCCCACTTAAAAAAAAAACCTGAATTATCCCTTTAAAGCTTCAACGACAAAAAAGAAAATCAGATGTAGTTAAGTCAGATGACAAAAATCCATCATTATAAAAAACACACAAAGCCACCAACCACTGTTACTAATGCGATGTCTGAAAAAGGGTTTAAATCACTCTCCATGTTTCCCAAGAAAGATGAACATTATCTGCGACACACAGAAGGTAAGACACACTGACAGTCCAGATGACCCTGCGGTAAGTGGAGGTTAACTCAGATAAGACCTGTGTTTAAAGCTACTGAGCCCTCTACTTTGTCTGTCTGACCTGCTGGGAGTCAAAGGTGAAGTGACCATGACGTGAGGTCATGACCCCTGAGCCTGCACAGCCTCATCAGGTTATTTTCTCGGCCTGATGGAAAACAGACATTAAACGTCGGCCTCATGGCTTATATATATGGTACAGTATATGCCAAAGATTACTGTACCCCACCAGTCACTGCAAGAACCTCACATCTCTTTCTCAAAATCACTCTCACCTGTCTTGTGTTATTGCAAGGAGTGGCAGTCACAGTTAATCTACAGGCATTAAAGCAGTGTAACGAGTCTGTTAGGAACTAATGGCCACATTATCGACTCAGCTAAATCAACATGGAAATCAATTCTGGCAGTATGTTGGAGCATCGTGAGCAGCAGCCTGTCAGTGCGCTGTCAGGGCTGTCGGTGGTCAGACAGACTAAGCCTCACTATCAGTGTCTAACAGCATGCAGGGAGGGTTGGGAGCTGGCAAATGGCCCAGAGACTAACGCACAAGTACATGCAGCATCCCACTTTGTTGCGGTGTATCTGTATTGACATTAGGAGTCAAACAGGAGGGTAGGGAAGTCAAGTGGAGGTCACTGAGGTCACAGAAGACGCAGCATGGTTGCATCTTTAGTCCATTTTTAGGTTTCTACTCCCAGTCAGAAAGGTTCCTCCTTACACGTCTTATCACTGAGGAGAGATTAGGAATGAGTAGGAGCTGGTTCTTGGCATTCATTCGATCCGTGGCCATTTTTTAAAATCAACCTAGGTACCACACACACACACAAACACACGCACTTCTCACACACACAGATCCTCACTATAAGCCAGGATGTAATTCGATAAGGCGCCAGTGAAGGTAGACAGCAGCACGTATGTCATTTTCAAACATCACATGGGATGCACTGAGACACAGAGACGCATTGTGGGACCTGGTTCTGCTCCATAACAGAGGTGTCAGGAGGGCTGCTGAACATCTTCCAGTGATGAAGATAAGGAACTTTTTATTTGCTCATTACAACTGCTAAATGCCACACTTGTAACTTCTTGGCATAAAACCCTTTTTAACCCCTTGTTTAGCATCTATTTGCAGTACATAAACATGTAATAAATGATTTATAATACACTGTAACATTATACTATAATACCTATAATATAAACAGTGAAAACAGCTTATTACAATGTTGTAGAGCCCAGCAGACGTCTTCATAAATGCCAAAAAAGCAGCAAATCATTGTATCTAACAAGCAGGAACCAGGAAATGTTTGACAAACAGTTAACTGATTGTCAAAACAGGTAATTAATTTTCTTTCAATCAACTCATCAATTAATCAACTAATCATTGAAGCTCTAGCTGTACTTTTATGTTGTCATAGGATAAGTTAGAATGGTTAAAAATATTGAATGTTACGTGTTAAACACTTAAAATATCTTATTAACAATTCATAATAGGTTTATTTTCTGCTTATAGATGATAAGTGGGCTTAACTGTCTCAAGAATCTCCATCTAACTCTGGTATCAGCTCAATTTGCTGAACGAGCATCTAAATAAACACAATTATAACTAATCAGTCAACCAAAAAAGTTGAATGTATATGCAAAAAAACAGGAAATACAAGCCATTAAAAATCAATATCAATATTTACTTTATGAAAATCCGGCAGAATTTTATTTTAAGGCAACAACAAGCCCAAAACACTTCACTGGAAACTTTAGAGCGCATGTTTGAGTTGTGTCAAAGCTGTTCCTGCAGGATAAAGTAGCCTCTACTTTGATAGTCATGTAACTGAAGACATTTTAGGAGGGTGAGGCAGTTTTTGTGTGTCATATAAAAGGTGGAAGGGATCTTTGTGTGAAACTTGGCCTTAACACTCCAGGGGAAGAAGGTCGGCCGCTGCGAAGTCCACGGCTGCTGTGTGATCTGGGTTGTGTGTGACGGATAGAGGTCTGACTGCACCCGTGTGTGCATGTGCAAGTGCAAATGCGTGCTAATATACAGGCAGTGGACGTGTTTTTGTGTGCGTACGTGCATGAGTCACCCCATCCAAAATGTAACAGGAGGATGTTTCAGTTCAAAGAAGCATCTTGACACCCCATCAAAAGGCAAAGCAAACCCAATACAGCTCGGAGCTCCCTCTGTCTGCATCTATGTATCCGTCTCTGCCTGGCCGCTAAAAGAAGAGGCCTGGAGCGTTGGAGAAAACACACAAAGCTTCAATCCGCACGTCTTAAGTCTCTTCCTTTGAAATGCTTACAGAGGCCTAAGCCGCTCCGCCTGTAGGAGCCAAGCGTGACCCAGGGTGTGGTGCACGCTCTGCCTGCTAACAGTATGACGCTCGCTGTGCTCTTATATGTGTGAGCGTTCATGCATATGCAAGCACTTACTCTGTGAACTGATATTTTACCTTAAAGAAAGGTGCTGTCAGAGTAGACCAGAAGCTGTCACGAGGTTGAAAGGTGACACTCATGATGACAGACACAGAGAGGGGGGAAAAAAAATCAGTTTTTCCTCTGTCAGGGTTCAAATCCCGTAATGACAGTAAACATCCTGGCTACTGAAGCGCCCCTGAGCAAGATATTAAATTCTCCTGCGTTTGACCTCCCCTGAGGGAAAACGTTCATCCTCCCTGAGAGTCAAAAAAATCATGGTACACAGACAGTGTGTTGTGCTCTAATATATGTTTTGTACAGGTGTCACGAAAAGAACTGACAATATACCAACGTCACTGCCTGTCTGCAATAACGACAGGACATATGTCATGTAGCTTCCTTTAGTGAGCTCAAATACTTGCAATGTGAAACCAAAACTAACTGTATCAAACGTTTATAATGCACAGAAGCATGAACCTTAGTTCAGTTTCAGGTCTGCAGCCATGCTAGCAGCTCTACGACGCTTTACTTAGCCACAGTGGTATTTTGAGCAAAATGCTAACATCAGCATGCTAACATGCACACAATGACATTGCTAACATGCTGATATTTCCAGGTATGTTTAACAAGTTCACCTTCTTAGTTTGATGAGTTTACATACTAGAATTTTCTAGTAACCACTAAGGCTAACAAAATGTCTTTAGTTTTACAGGTATTTCATCATAAAGTCAAGTATTAGACAAATCCAAATTTTGACCGGGGGGAAAACATGAATGTGTGTACAAAATTCCGTTTCAATCCCTCCAGTAGTTGTTAGGATATTTTAGTCTGGACACTGCTCATGTCGCTAAAAATGAACAGTGCAATAAAATTACTATCACCTTAAAAATCTGGAGAGCACACAGCAATAAATGTGGTGACAAGAGGCTGGTTTTACTCAGTCCTCAGGTAGGAATGCTACCGTGCGTATAATTAAAGGCTTTGAAATTAGACTGCTAGCATGGCTGTCTATCACGCTGCGAGCCTTCAGTAATATATCCGAGCAGGAAAACTACAGAAGCATCAACACCACCTTGCAATCTATGCAGTTAGTCGAAAAGATAACATTTCGGGAAAGTCAAGTGCTGCCTGACAGGCAGTAAGACACAAAGGGACAACAATTTGAGAGCTAAGCATGCATCAACAAGCTCCCACACACAAGCTATTAACTGTCAAGATTACACCTGTCACCAGCTCCTTCTCTGGCTGACGGGGAAATGACTACAACTGACACGTCTGTGAACATAATCTGGCATGAAATCTTTCTGTGGAGGCCAAATTCAACACCCACAGAGGGTCAAGCCCCAATCAAGGAGTTCTTAAGGAGGGGTAATTATGAGATTGTGTCAGATTGGAAGAAAGGTGTTAACAGAAATGTTTCCATCCAAAGTCTAACAAAATGTTTCCTTTAATACTTATTTTCTCAGTCATTAAGTGCCATTTTTTGCATGATAGGCTATGTTCGGTGTTAAGGTGTCTTCAGGGATAGGGTTTCTGTAGAAGGACAACTTGTTTGTTTAGCTCTGGATTAAGCAACAGGACTTTAACGTTGAACAGGTATTGGTCTGTTTGTGCCAGTGAACTAAATCCATTTAAGCCATTTGACATTTTATCTTAATACCTGCATTGTCAGTTCTGATGCCAAGTCTTAATAGCTGTGAGGTTCGTATCCCAGTGCTGTACATAAAGGGCTATTACACAGGGAGCAACGCGTGGTCCTTACTCATGGCTAAGATATGAAGTTACAGTGCATGGCAGAGGTAATGGATGTGAACAGAGGTGGCAGAGTACACAACGAACAGCAAAGTACTTTCAACTTTTAAAAAAGGAAATAGGGTTGTGAGATTTTTTGTCATAGTTGCTCAAAAGATTAAGACACACCCTCAAAGAAAGGCTAATTTTAGCCAAAATGTCTTGGTCAGTCTTGTTCGATTTCTTGCTGAATGTTAGATGAGAAGGTTGACAACATACGCATATTTGTACACTAAATATATAGGCATAGTCAGCAGACGGTTAGCTTAGCTTAGCTTCACTTAGCTTAATGTAAGGAGTGGAAACAGGGGGAAACAGCTAGCCTGGCTCTTCCCAAAGGTTACAAAATCCACCTACTAACACCTCTAAAGCTCACTAATTAATGCGTTATATCTTGTTTCTTTAATCCATACAAAAAAAATTTAACGTTAAAAGCGGTTACTGTTTTATGGGAGGGTACGGGATAAACTATTTCTTGGCCAGGAGCAGTGACTTCCTGGTCTGCGCTTGTCGTAGGACTACTCCTTAAACGTTTCAGATCATTAGTGCAAAATTTAAGATATAAATTTAGCTTTTAAAGCATCTTTCTGTACACTCTACTCTAAAGAACAGATAGTAATATCTCTAGATAGGACTGATTCAAACCAATGTCAGTATCGGAATCCAAAATAAGGTATGCAGGTAGGTACTCATGAGATATTAGACTCACATCACCGATGCACATACCAATCCAGCTTGTGCTCACTTGCACTTCTTTACAGTATAAATATTGTGCTAAGCAGTGCAATATTAGCAGCATTAAGCTAACTCTGCAACATTCAACTGAGGGGACACAAATCCCAAAACACATAATCATAAAACACAGCTGGTGTGAAGAAACATACTAGTGAACTTGCTAATAGTTGGAACTATACACCGGCACAAAAATGACACCAACGTAAAGTACCCTGTCCTGTACAGACACTAACAAAAAGTAACAACGTAACATTTTGGAACATAAAATTGCAAACTTATGACAGTACTCAGCAATGCATGATGGGAAACTAGTACTACTACTACTCATAATAATAATAATGATCATCATCAAGAAAGAGCATTGGCATTGGTATAATATCCGTATGGGCAGACATCCAAATTCAGGTATCAGACTGGAACTCCAATACTGTAATACTCTAGTGACTTATCTCTGCCCTGGACTAAATGGTGCACTGAAGTCAGCTCCTCGGGCAGGTTGTTCATAATTGTAGGGACCCTGATGATGGAAAATTTAGCTTCTGTCTAGACTGAACAACAGCCTGGACACCTCAGGGTAAAATCTGGTTTCTAAGAGCTAAAAGGTCAATAATGCAGGAGCTAGAGCCAAACTGTTTTTAAAGCAACAAGGGAAACTGCTGATTATAAAAACAAAGGCTACATATGTTTAAAATTCAAGTGTAACTGATGTTGAGAGTTGAACGGAGTCACATGAGTTTAGTTCCCATGTCCAAGTAGATACCGTATATCAGTAAAAAAAATCTGACCTCATGGTATGCAACCTACACATGACTGCTGTTTGAGTGCTCAAATCTAAATTTGTCAGTGTGGCTGTGACAACAACTAAATGTCACGTCACTCACATGAGGTTGTTGCCATAACTGAACTTGGCAGAGCGAGGGTTGGTACGGTGGACGAGACGATGCTTCAATGGAGACAAATTCAAAAGCTTAGAAACATAAACAAGACAAGCCGGCACAAAATGATGACATCTTCTTCTTGTTAATCTGCGAAAGCATCTTTAGACTTCTTGCAGGTTTCTACAGGAAAATACAACCAGCAAAATCAGACACGAGCCAGATTTACTTGAACACTGCCAAACAGACAACCAGCGGAGGGACGCTCCAAATGTCCCCCATACATCTCCTCTCTCTACTCTTCTTTTGCCACCTCCTCCTTCACTGTCACACGTCATTCACTCTGGCTAGGAACTGCATATACACGCACACACCCCCCTCAGACCACTTAACATTCCTACAGCTGGTCATCGCACATCATGACGCATGTAATGTCACACTCGTGAGCCGTCGGTGAGCAGCGATGCCTCCTCAGAGAGAGAGAGACAAAAGAAAGTACTGTGTCGTCTGAAAAAGAAAGAGACTGAGAGGTGTGTCGGGTTACAATCAAATACGACTCCACCACCACCACCACCCAAAACCTGTTGGAGTCTGAGTGGTGAAATCACAGTCTTCCAGCATGTAAACGACAGATAACCCTGCCTGGAAAAGGGTGTGTGTGTTTTCTTGTGGCAAACCACATGAAGGCCTTGACCACTAAACACTACACACACATATATACATATTAAAAACAAAAATTTACACTAAAATATGTTTTAAAAAAAAGTAGGTAAAAAACCCGTTAGATCTCACATCACAATGAAAAACAAAGGTACAACCCCTGCCTGAATACCCCCACCCTTACCCCAACCCGGGCCCAAAACATAGGTGTTTGCAAACAAACATCCCCTCTTTAAAATCCCCACTGCAAACACACGTGCATCATGGGAAGACGCCTCACTTTCTAGGCCGCTTTCCACCCAGTGTCAGAAACTTGCTGGATGCTTAGAGAGATTTCCTGCTGGAAACAAAACACCGATCTTGAGAAAGCAGCACACAGATTAAGAGTGTGGGAGGAAAGATGGCTCAAGTAGCAAAAGGTGGACAGATTTAGGAGATACAGACAATGCCAAGCAAAATGAGTAAAGATGAAAATATGTAACTTGTGCCAAGGAGTGTAAAAAGTACCATTTGAAACTTTTTCTAGTAAAGTTCTGAGTCAAACAAAGTCATTTTTTCCCCACAAGGTAAAGGGAGCGGTTTGCCTCCTTCTCGCGGGCGGTGACAACATCAGCAGACAGCCCTGGATCCTTAAACATCCCTCGTCTCTCTAGCCTGTAATTGAGCATTCAGACATCAGCGGAGTCGAACAGTGACCAGTCCTGATCCCAATGTAATTTATACTTCAAACTCTAGCCTACAGCCTGGAGGCTCACACACACACACACACACACACACAGCAACACAGGCAGACCCAAACATTACTGCCAGCAAGTGTGGATGTACAAGATTAAGCATGAATGTGATTCCTTTCTCGCTCATTGAACACGCAAACAGATACACGGAGACATGAACACTGTTATTACACCTGCACATGTCGTCTTTTCTATCCTGCCTCAGGACAAGCGAGCATCATGTCATTCAATTAAGTTTTCAGTGCTGATACAGAAGGTGCTACAAATATTTAGCTTGGAGTGTATGCTTTGGCCTGCGAGAAGATTCCTAAGTGTGTTTGTATAAAGAGAAAAATGTGATTACATCAATTTCACAGACATGCCACTGTGCAAATTTCTCTCTTGGGAAAAAGGCCAACGTTTTTGTTTCAGTTAATTAATTCAACCGTAAAACTTAGCCCGGAAATTCTTTTTGAGCAGTTTAAAGTACAAAAATTGTACTTTTTTATGTTTGTTAATCAACAGAGGATTAACAAGGTCCATTAGGTTTGACTTGAGGTCCAAACTGAGTTTTAATATAAGGATTACTGCAGAACAAAACTCAAGAGTTTACAGCCATGCTAGCAGCTCTACAAGGCTGTACTTCTGCTGTTACTTTTAGTGAAATGCTAATGTCAGCATGCTAACAGAATAATTATCGATATCAATGCTAACATGCTGATGTTGAGCATGTAAAATGTTTACCTTATTGACCATCTTAGTTTAGCATGTTGCTAACATTTGCTAATTAGCACTTAATCTCTAATAACAGATCTGAATGTGAATATTCACATTCACAGTCAAGATTTTGGTATCAGAAGCACTCTGGTTTATGTTTGTAGTCCAAACAGTATTGACCAATCACATCTGAGTGGGCTTTGGTTGAGTGTAAGTAAACAGTCCACGTAAAGAGCAAAAGAGACAGAACACACTTGCCGAAATGCAATCCCGGAACACATCGATAAGACATAAAGTCTGACAACAATTTAGCATTGTATTAGCATGTGTTAGCATTTTGTCTGTTTATAGATATTAGCCTCCAACTCCATTCTTGCTTCTCAAGTTGCTAATCTGACTATAAACGGATGGAAGAGGAAGTCTCGACCAAAAAAAAACAAAAATCACTCACTACACTGGAAGTCTGAAAAATTTGCTGATGCCCCTAGAGGATAAACTGTCATCAGACGTTCTGAACACAACTCATATCAGAGGCTGATGAGCATGAGTTATTTGTTTAGGAGGTATTTTTTGCTAAATTAAAATGTTTGCCAACATGATGATGAATAAAAATGTGGGATATATCAAAATATCAACCAAGGTGGTGAGTGACAAACCAGCATTATCATACGTAGAGCCATGTCGCTATCATTGGCTAAAAACATACTGGACACACTGGTAAGTGGATTGTCTAGGCAGCTATTCACACACAGGCATGCACACAGAAAGATGGACAGCCAGACTGACAAGAGGAGCCCACAGAGGCAGACAGGCATGCAGACAGATAGAGAAAACCAGAGGGACAGTAATTTAATAAGTTTCTGTAACCACTTAGGACAGATTTAGCTTTGACAACCATGTGGCAGGAGAGGCGACACTCTCCAGGCACATGGTCAACAAGCAATGGGAGCATTCTTAAGACAATTACAGAGAGACAAAGGAAGACATGGGAGGAGAAGGTGAAAAGAAAGAAGGTGCAGGGAGGAATGTGGTGAGAGGCAAAGTTTAAAGCCAGGAGTGTGTGATATCTTAGGAATGAACGGGATCTCCTAATATCAGTTACTGAGGGTGCCAAGCCTGGGAATGGTTGTATCTCTCTCTCTCACACACACACACACACACACACACACACACACACACACAAACAGCAGGAAAACATCTGAGCTGCTGCAGACAGGACTGAAGCACATACGCTCCATCCATGATAAACCTCAGCTCCTTGAAACGACTAAGCCCTAGTGATTCTCTAGGATATGCAACACTAGCTTAGAAACTAGCATTGAAAATGTGAAAAATGTGGAAAATGCTAGTTACTTGCACTGATCATCTGCAGGTAACACGTAGCTTTCGGTGTAAGAAACCTCAGATAGTGTTTTAGCCTGATACATCCACTCACAGCCACATAGACACCTTTTCTACACAGCGACTCCCTCTTTCTGTCCCCTCCATCAGGTTGGGAGGTCAAAAGTCATGTGTAGACGAGTACGGGGTCATTTCTCACCACCGAGCGTGTATTTAAAACCCCATGTCCTGCTTTGATCTCAGAGGTGAGAGGTCGCATGTCATCACTGTCTGTGCATCACTGCCACACCTGTGCTCAAGCAAGGAGTCACATTTCGCTTGTCGGAACACCAGGCGCATGACTTTACCTGGAAAACGATGGGAAAATGGGAATAGAAGCCTGTTAGAACAATGTTTGTCCCTTGACTCACACATGGAGGAATTTGTCTTTACCAATATATGTCTTTCAAGACGTGTGTTGCAATATTTGAAACCCAAAGAACGCCAAGGACACCCGGACGGAGACAGAACAGAGTTGGCTCAAGAGAATGAATGCAAAACCACAAAATTCATACGAAGGGCAACACATCCCGCCCAGCACTCTATAGTGTGTTGCACAAGTTTAATTGTGCCTCATAATTAAGGGACAATTGCATTTCTCTTTCCCTATAAGTGATGAAGTGGTGGTTTTCACAGGAATGTTTTTAAGTGGCCTGTTTGCGGAAGGTCAGCAAGTACATCAGCAGACTGCGTTTTATCTCGGCTTGGTTTTCAAAATGAGCACAAAGCTACAGCTCTTGTGTCACAGTAGAAATCTAATTATGTATATTGAAAGAGGGAGGAGTGAAAGAAAGCAGGGAAAGTGAGTGTTTGGAGGGGGCTGGTGGACGCGAACAGAAATGTTAAAAAGCTGAGCTATGCAACTCCTCCAACGGGATTAAGAGCCAAACCAAAGGCATGGAAGCTCAGCAAAAGCCCCATGGGGGAACAGAGAAGGAGGACGGTGGGGAGGAGGAGGAGGGGGCGGTGGGTGTGTGTACGTCTGCATGTAGCAGCATGCCGTCCCACTCACCAAAGGTAACGTAAAAAGATCAGAGCCAGGGTGGAAAAAGATGATTTAGCATCAATCATTCTTAATCATTTAAATAGCAATCTGCTATGCTGCATCACTGAATGATATAACACACCTCCACCTATAGCCAGTCTGAGCAAGCTTTGACTTTTCGTGCTTTAAACCCCATTCCAGGTAAATGTTCCCTGGAAAAAAAGACTCCAGTGCACATTAGGTGATGTCTTTTGCATATTAGGAAGCAAATGGAAGAATGTGGTGGCTACACGGATGAATAAGCTAGCAGCGGCGACATGTAACACTACTGATCAATGCCCTCCCTGCCCTGTAAGACACATGAATGAAAGAGGCAGTCAGAGGAAGGCAGTTTATCACTGACTTCATCCCTACAGACATGTTTTGCCGTGTTTCCGCTGCATGGTATGCCTCGACTCCACTTGCTTTTGGTGCCAGGTAGTTGTCTCTACTTTGCTTTCCAATGCAGATAGTGCCCCCTCAATGTAGGTAGGTGAGATCATCTTCGCAACTGTGCATAAAACTGCCTGATGTCTTCAACACGACAACACCCCTCAGGTGGTTTGCAGCGCTGAACATTTCTGATTGTTCAAGTAATCGCAGAATTTTATTTTCTGGCAAACCAGTTTTGTTTTTGTTTTGTTTTTTTCAAATGATGATGCTTGTCCGTTGCTTTATATGGTGCTATCGTTGTTGTATAGTCATGTGCAAAAACTATGTGTAAAAACATAATTTTTCTAAATGGTGGCTGAAACTCAACCAATGTACAGCGCTCCAACCCCACCCCCAAAGTTCCTGTACTTTTGGAAAGCACTACTTCCCTGCGGCAGGGACTTTTTGCTGGATAAAATGTACATTTACTGCTAAACCTCACTCCTAACCTTCCCCTCTGCTCGCATTCACTGCCTCTCCCTGCTCTTTGCTCTCTCTCAACCACAACACAACTTACGTGCTGCCATATTCGAGTCAATGAAATGTGCGCTGCCGCTATTGATGGCAGCTTACGCTATTTAAAAATGCCAGGTTTGTACAGGAAGTCCTGTGTCATGTGAGTGTTGGTGATGATCCCTCTGACCAATTAGTGGCCTGCAGTGTTTTTATGTCATCTTTTAGTATCGGCTCAGCTCTCTTTGAACCTCAACCAAGGCGATACCAGAAAAAGTACTAGGTGTTATCCACAATAGAAAACCAAAAAAGAGCAAGGAGAGTTGAGCTGAACTTTACCATGCAGTAGAAATGTGGCTTTTTTTTGTCCTCCCCTGTGTGTCCACACTGGCTAATGAACCAATCTTCCCAGAGTCATATGTAACACTCTGTTCTCTTTGTGCCCAAAAATCATCACTTTGACAATGAATGCTTGTGCAGCAGCCATGAACTGAATCAGCCCAGATTGGTTCCTTGGGATCAATTTGGAGTTCTGTCAAGACAAATTTTCCCTAAGGTCAGGAGTCCAATCAGGTATGATTAAAATCAAACCTTCCCTTTTCATCACCACTTTAGAAAATAACTAATTACCTAGACTGCTGACAGCCGTGGCACTTTTACAACACATGCTGGTAAATCTTGGCTTTAGATGGCGGGCCTGACTGTCAGTTCTGGCAATCAACCAGCTGGTTTGGGAGCCATGTAGCAACTACAAATTGGTAAAAATGTGATTGAAGTGTTTCCTGTGTACCACTGCAGGCTTGCTTTGATTTGTAAGAAATCACAGACCTGACAGGGATACTGAGGCTCAGTAGAGAAAACAAGGATAAAGGAGTACTATGCTGAAATGCTGTTCAAGTCTGTCAGAAATTGACAGATACTCATCTTTTAGAAAACAGAGTGAAAACCCCAAAGGTTTTAAGTGAAATTTGACAAGCTAGGATAAGAGCTCTTACAATGAGAACACCTAGCCTTTAGCCATCAAACCTTAGGGCCTACTAGCTCACACACACACAAGTACGGGGGGAGAGTGAAAGAAGACAGATAGAGCAGTGTTGTGGCTAGCAGAGTGTGTTAAGAGAGTGTATCTCAGGAGATTTATCAGAGCATTCTTATGTTTCAGCGCAGGGCTAGAAAACATTCTCAGGCCTTCTGTAAAAAGCACCTGTGCACTTCCTTAATGGGTTCAAAGACCAGCCTTGATTAGGAGGATGTGAGGAAGAAAATAAGTCACTCTTTTTGACAGATGGCAACCTCTTCATCTCGGTTTTGCCAAAAGACAAAATCAATGCTCACTGTGATATATCAACAGTCTTTTGTTGCAGTGATCAGGCATAATAATCAGGGTTAAGCAGGCAGGACAGAGGTAATGCACCCAGATCAATCCCATCACTCATGGATGTGAATGCTGATGTAAGCAGACATGATGAGCTGATAAGGACAATGTCTCAGAGAAAAACAAACTTAAAAGACTTGTAGTGGTTTTCTTCATGGATCCAAATAGTTAGAACTGACCTGAAACTGACATGTAGAAAATCTAACTAAACCTTATGTGCATAAATTAATTTTCAAAAGACAAAGACCCCATCCGAAGGGGTCTTTAGCAAAGTCACAAGATATCTCATTGATAAATCTGAGGATAACTGCCATCAGCCAGAACAGACCCTAATAGAGAGGTGGCAGCATGATGGAGTAATTAAACATATTGAGGCACAGACTGAAGATGCGTGGTAGTAAAACCAGACCCTATCCTAGACTGCACATAATTTGGACCCTGTCCTACTTCGGTTCCAGGTTGGGCCTTGGATCTTCAGGACCAAATGCACCCATGAAGAAAAGGTCAAAACAATGACCACACAATAAAACTAAATACTCAAAAAGAGAATATGGGAGACCTATTGGGAGGGAGACTGATTTCAAGAGAGACACAATAAGAGTCTTAGTCTCTTAGTGCTTGTTAAGGGTCTATTGGCTCACCAATCCCCTCTGGCCTTCCTCTCCTAGAGCCCAGGGTTGAAAGGTCAAGACATCAGCGGTAATGGTTACCTAACACTTGACATCAGCATGAGCCACCAAAAAAGGGGGGGTTGGACTATGTGCATTTGTTTAATTGTGAATGAACACATGCTCACTTATCTTTGTGTGTGTTTGTACGCTCATGGCTACAATTAATAAAGTAAGGCCCAGTCCCCTTTGGGACAGTCATGCGGTCACCGTTGTCAGGGATACCACAAGAGCTGTCAGCTGTTATTGACAAACATGAATGCCATGGCAATGAATGAGGGGCTGTAAGGCCTGTAACTATTGTGGTCAGTGGCTGCCTCCTCAGATGCTCTGCAGGCCGTCAATAACTGCAATAAAGCACTTAGAAAAGGACAGTCTGTCTTTTGTCCAAAGCAAAGATGAGGCAAAAGTCCTTTAGCAAAAAGACTGTTTGGAGACAAAAGGGAGACACATCTGGGGACAGCCTTCCAGTGCCTGATGAACCATTGTGTGTAACATTAACTTGTGACATTGCAAATTTAAGTCCAGCTGAACAACTACTATATCACCCTATCGCTGTCCAAAAGAGGGGGAAATGCCACTGTAATGAAATGATCAAAGAAAGACATTCAACAAGAAACTTTCTTGTTTGCAAAAAGTTATGAGCTTTATTTGAAGTCATCATAACGTTCAAGAGCCTGCAGTTAAAATAACCACAAATATGATTAGATTGATGGACTGGGAAATGTGGGCTTGCGCTGTTCAATAGCAGCTCATTAATATTCCCTCAGTATGTGTGATATGCTGGCATTCCTTGGCTTGGAGAGATGATAGGGTGACACAGAAACAGGGCGAGCTGACGAGATCTGGCTGTGTTGGGCCTTTTGCCCGTTTTGGGGCTTAATGTGCTTTGGGATATCAACCAACAGAGAGAGAGAGAGAGAGAGAGAGAGAGAGAGAGAGAGAGAGAGAGAGAGAGAGAGAGAGAGAGAAAAGGATAAGAAAGAGAAGAAGAAGAAAGAAAGAAAGGTTGAGCAACCAGCTGTCAATGGGTGACAGGGTAGTTATTCTGTCAGGGTTTTAGATTTATCCTGCCTGTCCAAGTGCCTGATTAATGTCACAGCACTTTCTTCCAAAGTGTATGCATGTGCTTGCCTCTACTGTAGCTGTTACTCTGCCAGTTTAGGTGTGAATATCCAAGTGTTTGCATTTGTCTAATCTTTAACTTGAAAGAACAAAGTCTGCCTCTGTAGTTGAAAAAAAAGCCACTTAACACAAATTCTTTCTGCATGACCTTGTAACATGAACGCCCAAGCCTTGAGATCTGAACCTGTGTTACAGAAAACCCCGAGAAAGAAAACTCTGGATCTAAAATGCCTCTTTCATTTCAAGATTGCGGTAGTTCCAAGTGTGAACATGTAAAAACTAACTTGTAAAAACCATGCAAAGCAAGGAAAGCTACTCTGGTGAAGTCCTGGGAGACATCTTGCCACAAGATGTTCATAAAGCTGGGTGCAGCACACCTACAGAAGGCCAGAACCCTTCAGCCTTCAGCACTTCAAAGAGTGCACTTTAGCTCTAAGGGAAATCATGTGTGCACATTATATGCACGTGTGTGTTCCCACTTGTGACAGAAACCCACATATATGCTACAACAAAGTGGTTCGGTTATGCGGGTGCCCTTCTAATAGCACCTTTTATTACCTCAACCAACCACTTCCACACAATACATTTATCACCCAAATGGCACAAAAGCAGCACAACCGGATCCTGCATAGAGCCTGCAGCAAACACTTACTGAACATACAGTCAACACTGCAGCCCAAACCTGCTCTCGGCCTCTATTCAACATTGATTCTGCAGAGCGAAGATACATCACATACGATGACTCAAATTTCCATCTTTGACACATTTTATCGCCTTTTTTGCATGTACTGACACATGTAACTGACACGACAGGTGAGAATTTCTCATAAAAAAACAGCTTGAAAATAAGATGAAAGGACGATTTTTGACATGTTTCTTACCTGACACAGAGATGGTCATGGGTGCTTCCAGGGGCCTGTCATTATCCAGGTCCCTGCTCAACCTCAGATCCCCAGTGTCCTCGTTCAGCAGCAGCAGCCGGAGTTCATTTCCAGATTCAAACTTATACCGTAGCTTATCCGACACATCCGGGTCGTGAGCTGGTACCTTTCCTATTATTCCTGATGGAAAACTGTTGGACTTGTTCGTGACGTAGTTGTTGAAAATAATCTCAAAGTTCTGCAGCACTGGCTGATTGTCATTCATGTCTTTCAGGCGGATGTGCACAGTGGCCCGACTCACTAGAGGTGCTGAGGTGGCCTGGACAACAATGACATACTCTGTTTTAGTCTCATAATCCAGGTCTGTTAGTGCAATGAGGTCGCCATTAAAAATGTCTAGCTGGAAAACCTCTGGAATATTCCCTTCCACGATCTGGTACATGATCTGAGCATTGGTGCCCTCGTCAGGGTCGGTGGCAGTGATCCGAGCCACTACGGACCCCACCGGGCTGTTCTCCTCCACGTCAATGAACAGCTCATCCTGCTCAAAGACTGGAGCATTGTCATTTATGTCTTGGACAACCACATGAATGGGAACAGCTGCTTTCAGAGGAGGAATCCCCATATCCACAGCATAGGCCTTCAGATTGTAAACAGGAACGTTCTCCCTGTCTAGTTTCCGAGCAGTTCTGATGATACCAGAGGAACGCTCTATGATGAAATCCCCATCTCCATCATCGCCACCCTGAAACGTATAGCTCACCCGGCCATTGGAGCCTGAATCTCTATCTGAAGCAGAGATCTGGAGAACGCTGGTGTAGACAGGTGCATCTTCAAATACAGTCCCCTGGTACATATCCCTAAGAAACTGAGGAGTATTATCATTGGCATCAAGGATGATAATCTCCACATAGGTGGTATCAGATTTCTGAGGGATGCCATTGTCTCTGGCAATGACAGCTAATGTGTAGGAGGCCTGATCTTCATAATCAATTTCCATTTGTGTTGTGATGGCACCTGTATCCGGGTCGATTTTAAACTGAGGAACATTGTCCTCCATCACATAAGTGATGCGAGCATTTTCCCCTGTGTCCTCATCTGTTGCACTGATCACCACCACAGTGGAGCCCACCGGTTTTTCTTCGCTGAGCATCACCTGGTAGTTGGCACTTTGGAAGACGGGTCGGTGCGTATTGGCGTCTGTCACATTGATGAACACCTGAGCAGTGTCATAGCGTGTTCCATCGCTGGCGGTGACTGTCAGGACGTACTGGCGTTCCTGTTTGTAGTCCAAGGGGAGGGCTAAAGTGATGAGACCGCCACCGCTCTGGCTAGTGATGGCGAAGCGGTTCCTGGTGTTGCCACTGGAGATCTGATAGGTCACAACACTGTTGACGTCCCTGTCCACAGCCGTTACTGTCAGTACGCTGGTCCCAACAACAGCATCTTCATTTATCTTCAGCGAGTAGATCTTCTCTGTAAATGTGGGTACGTTGTCATTCACATCGAGCACGGTGATGCTGACACTAGCTGAGGAGGACATCACAGGTATCCCATGATCTCTCGCCTCCACGCCAAAGTTGTAGAAGTCAGTGGTCTCCCTGTCAAGCTCTTCACTCACTGTTATCCATCCTGTGCTGTTGTTGATGGTGAAGGGAAAACCAGGTGTGGTGTCAGTTAACCGGTATTCCAGACGGGCATTTTCTCCCGAGTCACCATCAATTGCTTGAATGTGGATCACAGAGTACCCTATAGCAACATTTTCCAACACAGTAGCCTGGAAAGGTGTGCTGACAAACATGGGAGCATTGTCGTTCACATCCACCACTTGCACCACCACCATCCCTGTGCCATTTATTAGAGGAGGCCTGCCACCATCTTGAGCTTTAATCCGCAAATTATACTCCCGAATCATCTCATAGTCCAGAGGATTGATGACGTCTATCACTCCGGTGGGGGAGTGAATGTAGAACTGTCCTTTAACGTTGCCACTGATGATGCTGTAATGAACTTTTGCATTGTTTCCCTCATCTTTGTCTGTAGCTTCCACCTGGATGACTTTAGTGTTGACCGCAACGTTCTCTGGGACCTGTACCACATACCTCTTCTCACTGAACTGTGGGTAGTTGTCATTCTCATCCTCCACAGAGATGCTGACAGTGGCGGTGGCACTGCGGGGACCTGGGTCTTTGCCCTGGTCGTTGGCCTCAACAATGAGCTGGTATTGGGCGCGGGTCTCCCTGTCAGGCCGCTCTCTGATCCTCACAAGGCCGTTCCGGGGGTCAATTTCAAAAACAGAGTTAACTCCTTCCCCGTTCACAATTTTATAAATCATGTTGGCGTTAGAGGGAGCGTCCCCATCAGTGGCTCGGATTGTAATCACTTCAAACCCCACTTCTACATTCTCCCGGATGCTGACTCGGTATTCAGTTTGCTCAAACACAGGGCTGTGGTCATTAGTGTCACTTACAGTGACAGTGAGGTAAGAAGTGGCAGATCGTTTAGGGGAGCCATTGTCAGTTACAGTGACTTTGAAAACATGGGTGTCTTTGACTTCTCTGTCTAGTGGCTGGACGGTCGTTATGCTCCCTGTCTGAGAATCAATGTTGAAAAAGTCATTGGATCTGCTGTCAAACAAGGCTTCCATGCTGTACTCCAGCCTCCCTGCCTCTCCATCATCCGGGTCAGTGGCTTTCAGGGTGATAACCCGTGTCCCTGCAGGCTCATTCTCAGGCACAGACACCTGATAGTTGGGGAGCTGGAACTGGGGAGACGAGTTTACCTGTCGCTTACCCCTGCGGATCAATTTGCCAGACTTTCTGTGGACAGTTTCAAGGGATCCATGTTGTTTCGGCACTTTTACAAGCGTCAGACTGAGCTGCACAGAGAGCCTGCTGCCTAGAGAGCCGTGCAGCGCACAGTGCAAATTCACCTCGGGCTGTCCTCTGTGCTCAAGACATAAGTCACTGGCCAGGAACAAATCCCCATGCCTGAACACTGCGCTCAATTCCTTTCCAACACACATGCGGTCCAAAAAGTTTGTGCTCCGTGTAAAGGCAGGCAAAAGTTCTGTTACATTCAAAAGCAGCTTACCTGTGGGTAAGCAGGAAGTCGCTTCCAGTTTTGAGAGGTGTTTAATTTGAATGTCAGGCTTACCTGGCGCTTTCTTTCTCTTGTATTTAATAAAACAGTCCTGGCCGTGAACAAACACATTAAACTGTGTGAGAATAACGTCTCCAGATGTTGAGGAACCTGTTCTGAAATAAACAGGCGCTGGGTTCCTCGGTATGTGCGCACACTGAACTTTGTGGGACAGGCGGATAACTCCATCGTGCCTCCCAACTTGGAAAAAGCTTTGAATGAATTTAGTGGATAAAGTCCTGTCGATTTTATATGTCCATCCAGGTCCGAGCGACAGGTTCGCCAAAAGCGTCCCGGGCTGTAAAGTCTCCGAAAGGTGCATCTCCAAACATCCCGCAAGCGGCACGCTGAACAGGACACAAATCCAAATCCAATACATCGACAGCTCCATGCTTTAAAACCTGCCAAATCCCGTTCAACTTCACCGAAACTCCTCCAGAAAAGCATTAACTCTCCCTCTCCCAACACCGCGCTTTACTTTTATCCCTCATTGTGAAGTTTTAAAGTGGAAAAAGACGCTCCGTATCCATAGTATCAGCGTATCCACGGCGCGCAGCGGCTGCGTTAACCCACTCTGAGTTTAAAATGAGTACAAAATGGCTCCGTGGCTCTCCTCCTCCGCCTCCTCCTCCTCTCCTCCTCAGAGGCTTATTACCATAAACCTGCTGTGTTCACCCTCTGGGACGCTTTCACGGGGGGGGCTTTTTTTTTCTCATGGAGATTTAGGAAGTGGGGCGACCGGGTGACCAATGCGCGCAAGTGCATTGTTATGACAATAAGGAGAGAGTTGGGTAAAATTCCTAATGCGTGTCTGAGTGTCGCTCACTCCTCAACTGTTGTTTGTTGGAGTAGTTGTAAGCAGTGATGGTGCATTAAAGAAGACATAAAAAAGAAGCTGAACTAAGACCTCCACAATTTTTAGGAAACGGTTCTGAATTTTCACAAAACTTAAAGCTACAACAAGTATGAAACACATTTTAATTCTGATGCTTCTATATGAAATATGTAAGTAAATGAGACTTCCAACCAGAGGACTGACTAAATGTATATTATTATTCTTGATGCTTCCCACCGGGTCGGATTCTTCGTGAAATCAGGTGAAATTAGCCCATGTTTTTATTTCCATGCAGGCAAACTTAAATTATCTAGTTAAAAAGAAGCAGGGTGAGATTTTTCTATGGATAATTTTATTTTTGATGTTACATTTTGTGGTTATGATGTTGGAAACACACTGTTGTTCGCAGGGGCCTCCAACAAAGTATGTAAATTCCTTGTAGTAGCTTTAAATCGGGAGTCTCTCATCTGTTAATTTATTTTTAAAAAATATTACTTTTATTCATTAATATATGACTGTTGTCTTCATAGATTGTTGAATGGTCATTACATAGTAATAATTTTAGAGGAAAATGTTATCTTAGAAAGTAAGCATGGTTTCGTCTTTATAAACTTAAACTAATAGTTAATAATATCAGATAACCATTTATTATGCATCTAATTTTTCCTCTTTTTGACATTTTGTTTTTGGAAGTTTTATTTCACTTTAAACTGTTGCACAATGCAACAAAGTAATTTATTTCTTACTGTCATTACTGTTGTTTGAGCCTGAAATGCAATATCAATATTTCCTATGTGCATTGGTGTAAGTTCAACTGTTTAGTGTTTGTTCTTATTGTATGTATTGTTCCTATTTTTTATATTCCCTCTTGTTTACATTGCTCATTCATTTATTTATTGCTCATTATTGATGTGTCTTTCTATTTCCATATCCCCTACTTGCTATTTTTCTGCTGTTACACCGCAAATGTCCCCACTGTGGGACAAATAAAGGATTATCTTGTCTTATCTTTATGTTCTCTGTTTTCTGATCACATTTGTTTTTCCCCACAAGAAACCCAGTTCTGAGCTGAGTAACACGGAAACTTTTCAAAAATAACTAAAAATGGGAGACAAATTTGTATAATTAGGCTGGGCTGTGACTGTCATTAGGATTCATTAGGATATACAGCAAGTCGTTTGTGCAAAACAATACTGACCCAAGAATAACAGGTTCACTCAGGAGGTAAAGCTTGTGTAATGGCGCCCCCCTGTGGATCAATAATTGTAGAACAACCAATGCACGACCATATTTTTTTTTTTAATCAAGTATATAATCACCCTGGATGGGATATTTAGGCATAAAGGCCGATGAAAAACAAGTCATCACATCACTTGTTAGGTTTATTCACTCATTCATAAATGTTCAAGCATTGACAGTTTGTAGTAAAGGAAGCACTCATATTCTACTACCAACAACAATGTGATCACAAGATAAAAGGCACTTAAAATTTATTTATAGGATTTTCTAAACAACAAACTATTAAAGTATGTATATTTAAAAAATATGCAGTGGCAATATAAAACAATTAAGTAACAACAAATTCAACAATTTAATTCTCTTTTCAGTAATTTAGAACAATTGTACCAACTGGCACATTGTTAAAAACTGAAAATGTGTAAAATAACAAATAGCAGCATATTTGTTTTTTTTGTTTGTGTGTTTGTTTTGTTCAGTTACAATCATTTAACGTGTTATGTTTTAGGCAATCATTTCTCCTATGTTCACCAATAACTGGCTTTTTAACAAAATTTCTCCTTTAAGGAGAAATGGGTGCAGAGTGACAACTCTGTATTTTCTTTGTACTTTATTATTAAAGTAGTAATTTTATTTATCAGAGCACAAACAAAAAGAAAAGCTATCTTGCTTTGTATTAGTGGTTCAAAGAACCAAGAAGAGTCATATATTAATATTGATCACTGACATAATGTAGGTTTGCAGTTGGCACAGACTGAGGCAGGGTGAACAGGACTGATAGTCAATCGGAAAAGATCAAGGACAGGAGGGTAAGTCAAGGATAATGCCATAGACATGACAGGAAAAGATACAGTAAATGACAAGTTATATACCAGGAGACTGAATAACCAAGAGAACATCACAGTCAGTTTCATTCACAGCCCAAATGAAGAGGTATAAACAGTATGTGTCATACTCATGTCACCTCTGGTTGGACTATGCTAGCTTAGAGTCAAATGCCATGAGAACCTCCTCTGCCTCAGTTTCATGAAGTTGCTCACAGGTTTCCTACTATAACAGTAAACTAAACATCACTTAATATCAGCAGCCTTGAAGAAGACAGCCTGTCCTCCAGACCGCAAGTCACAACGTCGACTGCTGACTGACTGTAATGATTAATACACCCAGCTCTTCTTAAATACATACACCAGTTCAAGTACAGTCTTTTTTGCTTTAAATAATCTTGTTTCAAGATCGAGGTCGTCTTTTCAATGCATAGCAAACAATAACAACAGATCTAATGACATCAAGAACACCCAATGGCAGACCATGTATATTACAAGCAGAAACAGAAATACTGTACCTGACAGTGTTTGCTGTGGTGTCTGTGTAGAACCATGCAGCGATGGAAGATGTAAAAGTTGGAAAAGCTTTTTCAAAATTAGGTTTTTTTTACATACTTGTGTTTTTATTTTATATTTTAATCATCTTAAAGCTAGAATCAGTAGAATTTTATCCAAGCTGTTCTTAAACGCACCAGAACGTCCCAGGATGTCAAATATCAACGCACAGCAAAATACTGAGAAAAATAAGGAAATACAGGCAGACGACCACCACCACACACTTCCAGTGAGTCATTAGTGGTGAAGCTCATGGGAGTCAATGTATTGTTTTTTAGGAAATTGTTGCATATTATGCCCATAACTTATGTATCAAAATATCTTCCCTTAATGGAAAGTTTTAATGGCATATTATTAAACAATTGTGGTATTGCCTTTTGTCTGTTTGCGTATCCCTTTGGTGTTGTTTTTGTCCTTTTCTTTGTTTCTGTCATTGATTCGATGTCACTGTAAATGAGGGACGCCCCTCAATGTTCTCTCAAATATAAATAAAGGTTAAATGACTGAAAGAATGCTTACTTAGTAAACCATCTCATTACCATCTTGTTTCTCCACTCCACAACACTCTTTGGCTTGGATGCAGATGGTTTGTCTGAGCAGCTAGCAGATAACCTCGTGGTATCTAATCACAGAATAATAGAAATGGTACAGATGTCAACCCTTTTGTCATTTTGTCATCAATACTGTTGATATGTCAAATCAACCGTTTACAGCCTCCAACAAGGCCTCCAGACCAGGCACCAAATCACAAAGCCCCATCTGACAGGGTTCTCTCCCTGATGTACCGGACAGAGCTCATTTCCACTGCTGCCGGGTTGTGAGATCACCTCAGCTGGCTGGTTCAGGGGTCTGCTGCTCCTTGTGCTGCGCGGCTGCTAAAAGCCGTTCTCTGCCCCGCTGGAGTGTGTATTCACTGGGGCCCAGTTGGATGATCTTCCCACTACCCAGACACTCATCTCCTTTGTAGAGAACAGCAAACTGGGGGAGGAATGGACAGAAGGACATATGCACGCTTAAACTCCTGCGAGTATTTTGGCGTTATAACTATAACTCTGTATTCTGTCACACTAGTGCGTTAGCAGTTACCTGTCCAGGTGTCAGAGCTCTGACTGGCTGAGAGAGCGAGATCCACACAGAGCCGTTCATGTTCAGTGTCACTGTACAGGGAACTGCAAAGAACAAAAAAGTGCTATTATCTCGTTCAGTAAATAATACTTTTCATTACCTCATTTTTAAAGTTAAATTATGTCTTTTCACTCCCTTGCATTCATCAGTGTGCAGACACCAATAATACAAAACTCACCGAGCGGCATCTGGTGGATGAAGCGGAAATGACACTCCATCATCTGGGTCCTGACCAGTTCGGGAGGCGGGTCGACGGTTACCCAGTGGAAACGGTCGGTCCGTACCGTGTCACGGAAAAGAGCCGGGTGATTGGTCGTTGGAGCCTAATCCACAAAAAAATGTAAGGATTAATGTAAAAGCAAAAAAGTTTCATACAGTGTTGCAGGCTTGGCTTCACCCATAAGAAGTTAGAAAGATCAATGTATAGAGCATTTTCTTCAAGGGAGAAACAACAACAAAGACAATTAATGAAAAAAAGCATCAATGTGGAGATGTGAGGCAGCCTCGGAAGACAACTATAATCTGTAAACTTTAAATTAGGACATATTACACGAGACAAGACTGATGCCTCCACTGAAACAACAGAGACAGACTTTCTCACCACAAACACATCTCCAGTAGTGATGTCTTTGTCCACCACAAACCAGGCGTCTCTCTGCCCTCCTATCCTCGCTCTCTGGCCCAGCGTCAGAGTGAACCAGCCTGGACGGAAAAACAGGAGACAAAAGAAGAGACAGAATGTACACAATGAGCTGTTTTAAGTGTCATTAGTTTGGAGCACAAATTTGGAGCATATCGATGAAAGTAAAGCAGAAAACAGTGATTTTAAGTGACAGACATACAGACATTACATCCTGTCTGTAAGAGAATGCAACAGTGACCAACCAGCTCTTCATTTTGTCAGAAACTAACCACAAACATACCTTTGTGTGTTCCCATGACAGTCCCGTCCTCAATGGAGACAAAGTTCCCTGGTTTGGGTTCCAGATACTGAAAACAGATTGGTAGGTTATAGGTTTACATGATTTGTTTTTTTTAATATGGAAGAAAACAAGCCAAATTATGTGGAACAAAATATGTGAAAGTTTTTATTCTTACCTCCAAAATAAAGTTTTCAAAGTTTCTCTCTCCAATGAAGCAGATGCCCATGCTCTGGAAAGACATTAACACAGTTTACTGTTAGTGTACAATGCAAATACAAAATCATAACCCTGTTTATGCTCTCTTGATGTAATCTAAACACGAATTAAATGTCTTAATTTATTTGTGTGTGGCAACCTCTTTCCTCTTCAGCACATGGTGAAACCCCGCCTCAGCAGCAATCTTTTTGACAAACTCTTTGGTGAGTCCGGCCAGTGGGAACATGGTTTGTCGCAAGGCATCCTGGGAGATCTGACTGAGGAAGAAGGTCTGGTCTTTGAGGAGATCTGCTCCTTTGTACAACCTCACCGCTGAGCAGAAGGAAGAGAAACAGTTTGACCTTAAAGCTGTGGAACAACTAACGAGAACAGAGATCAGAAGCGCAGTGAACCAGTAAACTCGGGGGACAAGAGTCAGACTTACGATTTCTAATCTCAAATCGATCTCTGAAGAGAGAGGTAGGCGGAGCTGTGTGCGTCTGTTGGAAAACCTCTTCGTCCTCCTGTGACGTTCTGGCATAGTGGCCTGTTGCCATGGCCTCAGCACCTTAGTCAACAACAGAACACTAATTAGAAGTCTTATTTCTTTAATGAGACATTTGTATTGTGTTCCAGTTCAAAAAATAAGTTAACAGATATCGAGCATCTTAAACTGAGTTCATGTGAGTGTCCGACCACATTATGATTACATACCCAGCGTGCTGACTGCATACTTGTGGAAATGGTTGAATTTGATGTGCTTGTTGCATAGTATATCTGCGTTTGGTGTTCTTCCCTTCTCATATTCCTTCAACAGGTTACTGAAAGTGACAAAAACAGATGTGACACACACATTAAAGAGTTATACATTTTAAATATAATTGTCAGGTAAGAAAACTTGTTAGAGGGGAAAGGATGAGGACGATACGTGAGCAGAGAAGGCACACCATGGCCCCAAAGTAATTTCACAATATTTCAGGGTATTCTTTAGTAACGACACTCTCGACAATATGACAAAATACTGAAAAATGTTTTTGGTTTGGAACTCAAAAGACTCTTGACGTGGTGAAACTAGTTTGTTGTATTGGTCCCTTTTGCTGTTACAGTCTTCTTGCATTTCTTAAATATTACTGTGATTTATTGTACATCTGATCTTATGTAACCAAACCACTTCCACACTGCTGATTCCAAATCTCTAGCTGAGTAGTGCATTCATGCACTTCAGTCCCAGTTTCCGAGATGGAAAGTCATTATTCCGAGTTTGATGTGTCCATGCGCTTTTAAGTCATGAAGTGGAAATAACATAGATGCTACTAAGAGTAGGGGGTACTAGTGTAGAGTAGGGGACTCTATGTGGACAGCAACTGATGGTTACAACTTAATACTATATAACAAATTACATGTGACCAAAATGTTATGTATATGTGAAGTTATCAACCAAACATTTACTCTTGTCCACTATATATAGACTTTCTAAGTTGTTGTTCCGACTTGAGGGGGCATACACGTACACTTTCCCAGTCAGGAAATCATTTTCCCATTATTCCAACACCACGTGAATGCACTAGAAGTGTGGCTGCACTCTAAAATAAAAAACTAACAGGTTCCACACTGCTTATGCTGCCAGTGTGGCCTGGCTGTAAAATGCATTTCCTATTGTTAGAAGCGTTTCTGCACCGTGATGGTACCGGAGAACGCATTCAAACATTTGCATGATCTTCGCCCTTACGGGCATAAACTGGTGCAGTTACAAACTTCTCCATCTATGGGAGAGTCCCTTGATGGTTGAACATTGCCTAAAATCTGACCGCCCAACGTGGGGCTCGAACCCACGACCCTGAGATTAAGAGTCTCATGCTCTACCGACT
>JAJHUR010134446.1:5499-19285 GCA_027495735.1 Lutjanus campechanus
AACTAGGTGGAGGGATCTCCACCCTGACCTGGGACACCTCAGGATCCCCCAATCAGAGCTGGCTGATGGATGGATGGATGGATGGATGGATGGATGGATGGATGGCTGGATGGATGGATGGATGGATGGATGGATGGATGGATGGATGGATGGCTGGATGGATGGCTGATGGATGGATGGATGGCTGGATGGATGAATGGATGGATGGATGGATGGATGGTTGATGGATGGATGGATGGATGGATGGTTGGATGGATGGTTGGATGGATGGATGGATGGATGGATGGATGAATGGATGGATGGATGGATGGATGGATGGTATTTCTGATTCTGAAATAACCCTGAAACGTTCTGAGTCAGATCTGATCTGATTTCTGGGAACCACAACAACACATCAGCTGTTTAAGACTCAGACGCTCTGATGTTCAGGCAGCCTTCTCATCACTCACCACCAGGGCGTGCTGCACGCTGTAACCCTTCGCTGTATGAGTCTTCACGTTACCGGCGATCGGATACGACATCCCGTGACTGCAAAGACAGAAGTCACAACAAAACATTTTTATTCAGTCATCACTGTGAAAATTTATCTTGGTGGCGACTAATAGAATAATTAATAGATTATCATATATTCAAGTATTCTGAATGGATTATGTGCAGAGTTTGAGAAATTCTTATGATTTGAAAAGTGTTTAAATAAGATAAAATACTAAATAAGATGTAATTTCACCTCAAATGTGGGATTTAATGGATAAACTCATGAATTATTATGTTTTAAAGTTTCAGAGGTTTAAGAGCCTCAAATTGACTCAATAACAGAAAAAGTTGGTGTTTCTCACCACAGATGAACTCCAGCGTTTCCAAAGCCGATGCCGGCGAACACGCTGGCCAGGTGCATGCTGGACCGAGCCTCCAGATCCTCAGGGTCCCGCACTGCTCTGTAATCAATTAATCAATCAATCAATCAATCAATCAATCAATCAAGCAATCAAGCAATCAATCAATCAGTTAATAACAATCCTATTCATGATGTAAAGGTTTTCTGTTTTATATTAAAATTTATGACACAGTTCTCACCTGATCTTCAAAAACACTTTCTTTTTATAAAATAGATTTTTAAATTTCCCATAATGTTCGTTTTCATTTTGTTTTTAATTTAACTTTAATCTGTATTTAATCTTTCGTTCTTCATTTTAATATGATTTGATTTTTATTTAATATAAGTCATATCTTATATTTCTAGTTATTGTTAACAGATTTTTGGACCTAAACATGTTAATTAAGTTGAATAACAGAGCACAGAAATATTATTATTATTATTATTATTATTATTTATAATCTTGGTATTTTCTGTTTTCATTACTTGTGTATTAAATTTATTTCTCAAATCTAAAACTGATCAGAATTCATTTCATAAATCTGCTGCTGCTGTAAAAACACAAACAAACAAACAGAATCAAGTGTAGTTTTGTAATATATTAATAATAATAATAAACATCCACAGTGATCAATCGTTCTATAAAGCAGGAGAACAGCAGCTCTGGTTTGGTTCCAATCTTTGAAGGAGTTCCTCAGGGAACCTGTTTAGATCCTCTGTGGTTCTCCTGTTAAAACACTTGAGATTTTTTTACCGTTTCATGTACTTGGCGACCACGTTGAGGGCGTGGCGGGACCAGACGTCGCTGATGGGGTTGCTGCCCTGGTAGGCGGGGCGGTTGATGGGGTTGGGGGGGCAGGGGCTCCTCTGGTTGTAGGGCAGAGCCGTGTACGACTCCAGAGCGTGACTGAAGGGAGTCAAACACATCATTCTGTCACATATTCAACTTTAAATCCATCAATTAATCCTGAAACAGTCTGTCAGCTGACAGATCTGTTTCTCAAGTCTTTACTCAATTATTTCTTATTATCAATCAATCTGTTGATCATTTTCTTCATTAATCGATTACTTGTTTGATCCATAAAATGTCAGTAAATGTTGATCAAAGTCCAAGATGACGTCCTCAAATGTCTCGTTTTCAATTAATTTAATTTTAGAATATAATAATTATTAATAAAATTAAATTAACACCTACACACACATATATACATATACATATGTATACAGCATAAATATATAAAACCCCAAGATTAAATTTAAAAAATCAGAAAAAATGTAAATAAGAAAACTAATAATAAAAACATAATTAAATAATTCATTGAAACAATAATTAAAACAATTCAAAGCCACAATAAAGTGAACAAAACTCAACTGTAAAATTAAAGAAAAATGTATTTAAATTGAAAACAATTCAAAAACAAAAATCAAATCAAATAAATAATTTAAAAATAATTACAAAATAATTTTAAAGAATTAAGTTAAATTAAATTAATAAGAATAATTTGGTACAAATTCAGAAACTTTTTCTTCCAGAGCAAATTCTTATTTTAGTTTTTTTTTAAAACAAAACAAATATATTTATTAGAGCTGGTGTGTTTTACAGATTAACATTTAATAATAAAATCATACTGTTTGTTGTTTAAAGTCATATTTGTAGTAACTCAGATGAAAAGTGTCAGTTTCAGTCAATGATTAGTAAAACGTGTCCTTCATGTCTTCAAACTTTAGTGTCTCATACAAACATTAACTGACAGTGTGAAGTGTGTTAAAGTTGAACTCAGTGACACAGAGGTGTGTGTGTGTGTGTGTGTGTGTGTGTGTAGGTGAAAGGTTCTGCAGGGTCAGAGGTCACAGCAGCCACATAACAGACCGTGGGTCAACAAGTCCAAGTGACTCGTGTCATAAAATCATAAACATGTTATTTTAACATTAATAAGAACAAATTTCCACCAAGAACCACAAAAAACAATCACAGCCTTTAAGAAAAGACTGGAAACGAGAACAAAGATAAAAACCAAAGAAAGTTGCTGTTTGTTTCAACATCAACCTTCTAAAACTTTTCCTAAACTTTCCCAAACTTCTCCAAACCCTTTCCAGAACCTTCCAGAACCTTTCCAAATGTTCCAAAGCCCCTACTTTATTTTAAATGGACTCTAATTAATTAATTATTTGTATTTTAATGTTGAAATCGAGACCCCTTGAAGTTTTATTGACAGAGACGATGATGGTTGCTAAGCAACCAAAATGCATCTGATTTCTGTGGGGTCAGTATGACCGCCTGCCGCTGAAACAAATAAAAATGATCATATTTATTTTCTTTGTCTTCTGTGTCATTTATATAAAAAACATTTTAAATGAATTTACAGAGACTTTTAGGAAAAGTCAGGTTCCCGCAGCGTTTGGTTCTTTAATTTAACAAAGTTCTCGCACATATAAATGTGGAAACTGTCAAAAAGTTCTCGTATTCATGACACGTTTCATGTCATTAAATAATTTAAAGAAGAACGAATAAACCGATCAGAGGGTCAGAGTTAGGGTTAGAATAAACCGATCAGAGGGTTAGGGGTTAGGGGGTTGGAATAAACTGACCAGAGCACGTCGAAGCCGCTGTTGGCGGCGACTCTCTCGGGCATGCTCAGTGTGTGTGTCGGGTCCACGATGCCCAGTGTTGGTCTGATGGCTCTGCTGGCGATACCTGAAGACAGACGACCAATCAGAGGTCAGACTGACGTCAGCTGACTGGTCTGAATCCAGGAGCAGATTTAGTCTCTCAGGACAGTTTGACTTTATGTAAAACGTCTCTGAGCTGAGCAGTGAGTTTTATTTTTACCTGTTTTAGCTTTCAGAGGCTCAAAGTCGAAGATGGCGACTCCGGTGGTCTCGCTGCCGGTTCCTGCAGTCGTGGGAACTGAAGAACAAACAAGTCATTAACAGACACGTGTTTGACTTTTCATCTTTACTGTGTGAGGAGCCTCGACCTCAGTGTCAGCAGCTGCTGTAAAACAGATCAGAGATCAGATATCAAACAGGAACCACAGCTGCTCTTCTGCTCTCCGTTACCTGCGATGAGCGGCTTCAGCGCTCCGGTGATCGGCTTCCCCTTCCCGATCGGAGCGTTGACGAAGTCCAGGAAGTCTGCGTCGGGGTGACACGCGTACAGATTGGCTGCTTTACAGGTGTCGATCACGGAGCCACCGCCCACCGCCACAAACACGTCGAACGAGTCGTTTTTGGCAAACGCGATGGCATCTTTAAAACTGAAACACACAGAGGCCACACAGTGTTAAATTCATTTTATTTACAGTGTAAATATCATCTACCTGTAACTAAAACACCTGAAACATCTCAACATCAAACCTTCATTATTATTATTATTTACTATATTTAAATCTCTTCTTTGTTGTCTTGAAAAAGTCTTTTTGTTTTCAATGTTCATATTTTTTGCATCTGTCCTTTAAGTGATCATGAAAATAATAATTACAGAAAAGACTTGAAAGATAGATCCAAACGTCCGTGTGCTCCACATGTTTGGACGTATTTTACAACTGAAAAGATTGTGACAGGATCAATTAATCGATCGATTGTCAAGTTTTAAAATCAAAATTCTCTGATATCAGCTTCTTAAATGTGAATATTTTTTACTCCTCTCTGACAGGAAGCTGAACATCTTATCGTCTCTGTGTGGACACGAGGGACTTCATTATTGTCTGCAGACCTGCCGACCAATCACAGAGCAGGATTTCCCCCCTGGCTGCATGTTACCTGTGACAGGTGACATGTGTCTCACCTGGTGTCGGTGGGCTCCACCCGCACGTTGTCGTAGACTTTGTACTTGACTCCGTTCTTGGCCAGAGACTCCAGGACGGCCTTCACCGGAGGGAGGCGGGACAGGTTCTTATCTGTCATCAGACAGACGTTCCGAGCTCCGAGGTTCTGCAGGTCCTGCAGGAGAAACGGAGAACAACAACACACTGATGACAGAACACTGACAGTCATTTTATTTTCTGCTCCAGACTTCATTTTGTTCTTTTGAGGAAATTAATTTGCTGAAAGTTTTCTGAATTATAGAATTTGTTGTTAGAAAAATATTCACAGATTTTTCTGTGTTTTTGTGAATTTGTCTTTTGAAGGAATCTCTTCTGTCCACCTTAATAAGGTGGATTATTTTTAAATTTTTGAATGTCTAAGCTGCAGTTATCTTCAGGCATCTGGCAGATGTTCAGTGCTGCGTTTTGATGATGATGATGATGAAGATGACGTCTGGTTACCATGCCGATCTCTCTGCTGACTCCTTCTCCGTATCTGATGTTGGAACTCGCCATCTGACAGAAACAAACCAGACAAAGTCAAACATTTGACACAAACAAACAAAATACGGGGATCAATAATTGTGTCTTTCTACGTCATCTTTAATAAAACTTTCATGTTCCGGCTGTAAACTGACGTCAGTGATCGAGGTGAAGTTACCTCGAAGGCGTAGTCGGTTTTCCGGACGGTGCAGGTCGCAGCTCCGGCACCTGCAGAAAAAAACAAACAAACAGCTGATCAATCAGTGTGTGAACCATTGATCAATGGGGGATTAATGATCAATCAGAATTTAAGTTTCTGATTAATCATATTCTTCTTTTTGTCAGTTTGTTCCAAGAGACCAAACCTCCTCTGTTATCAGCTAATAAATCACCAACGCTGATCGATCAGCACACAGTAATTATTGATAAGCCACTGTGTGTGTGTGTGTGTGTGTGTGTGTGTGTGTGTGTACCTTGGTGGAAGGTGTTGGAGTGAGCAGGACATCTGCACCTGTTCACACAAACATTGATGTCAGAATATTATAACAACACTGCAAATAAAACAAAGTATTAAAAAGAAGAAAACAGAAAAACGGGACGTTGTTTGTGTATTTGTTTGTTTTAGTGTGATTCTGGTGCAGTGTTTGTTTTGTTTGTTTTACAGTTTTTTGTTTTGTTTTTGTGTGTTTATTGTCGTCTGTGTCCGCTGGTGAAGCTGGTGTCTGTTTTTGTTATTTTAAAAAATCAGAAAAATGTTCGTAATAATAAATAAATACTTGGATCATTAAGACAGAAATACAAAATAATAATAAATATATAATAATAATAATAATGATTGACAGCACTGTACTTTTTCTAGAAAAGATGTAGTTGTTTGATGTATAATCCTCAGTTATTGTGAATTAATAGAACAAAAACACAACAACAAAAGAAAGAGTCTCCTCACTCATTATATTATAATTATGGCTTTTATATCAGAATTCAAATGTAATGTTTTGACATAATCAGATATTATTATAGTTGATATTTATCTGCTGTGATTTCATCAGGTAACCTGCAGTGTGAGATAATATCGTTCATCATCCTGACGAGGTTTATTTCACTGAACATTATCCTGATTATTACAGATTTACTCACCAAAAAATCTACAATTTGACACAAAATATTAATTTAACTTAACTTCTCCAGAGTGTGTGATCAGAAGTGCGTCCATAGCAACAGTCTGTTATACAGTCATAACCAATCAGAATCGATAACCTCGATATTTGTGGTGCTTCCATTAAAAAAAGTTCCTCAGTTCTCACAGAGGATCTAAAAGTCTTAAGTCTCCATGTTGAGGTCTGACTGGTCCCGGTGCTGATCTGGTCACGTGGGTTTTCCCCCGTTTTCATAAAGATTTTTACAAATGTGAGACAGAATTTAAGAGAATCTTCAGTCTGTAAATCAGAGATATTTCTCCTCATGTTCGTGTTTCACCGAGAATCAGACAGATATTTATTTAAGTTACAACATGAGAGGCACGTGTATTTCTAACAGGAGAAACTTTGTAAAAACTTGTTTTAAGGTAAAAATAAATGTTTCCCGGTGTGTCACATGTTTGCCGAATTGTCGAAAACTTTCTCCTGGTTTAGAAAATGTCTTTAAATTCACTTTGCGTGTCTGAAAACCCGACTGTTAACGTGAAAACATTTAAAACCTGCAGGTTTTTTTATGGAGTTTGGTGCAACCTTCTCGCCTCCTGCAGAGGGGAAAAACAACAGAGGGCTGTGACGTCACCGGACTTTGTTTACGTGTCTCTGACTCACCTTGACGTTTACATTTTCTGCAGGTGAATGAAACTTACGCGGCTCGCTCGAGCTGTCGGAGCAGGTGAACGACGCGGTCCCGTCCGGCCATGGTGTCCGCAGAGGGTCGGTGTTCGGTGGTCTGATCCGGACTGAGCTCCCACCGACACGTTAAATAACACTGACGTCAAGGTAACACCTGCAAGACTGACTGCTTCCGCCTACACCTTCAAAATAAAGGCACCACTCACTGTGGAAATGAAGAATCTGACTGTTCTACCTTAAAATCAAAAACATTTTTGTCCATTAAATTTTTTTTAACAGGCTTTAACGGTATTATTAATGGAAAAATTATTGATCGTAATAAGAAAGACATAAAGTCGGATTGTGTGTTTTTTAAAGGGTAACATTCCTGATTCTTGTGGCCATTTAACAACAAAAATAAACTAGTATGAACCCTGAGTGTCCACTGTCCCTGCAAATATGCTAAACAAAAAATTACTCTAAACAAAAAATTACCAAAGAAAAAATTATCAAAATAAAGTAAATATGACATCAAAGCTCCGGCACCTATAATGAACCAAATAAGATTTTAAAAAAAACATCGATATGTTCGTTAATGTTCACTGATATGTTCATTTATTAAAGTTCAGGGATTTTCAACTGTTCATATAATCTATTAAAATCCATCAGTATATAATAATCAATTCATTTATCCGTCAGTTAACCTCACATTAGGTGGTGACTTTTTGTGAAATAATTTTATAAGTTTTATCCATTAAAAGATGTTAAACCTGTTAAATACATAAATAAGAATCTCATTAATTAGAAGTTGAAAATATTTCAGAGTCCAACAGGAACCTTTGAAACCTCCGAGTCTTTGTTGAAGGTGGATTTGTCAGATTAAAGTTCAGGTTTGTTTTTCTGAAGAATGATGAAGATGTTTGTGTGTTTCACTTCTTTAACTTTAAAAGCAGGATGTGAGTCGGGTTACATATTTATTAAAGGTCAAAGGTCACAGCAGAGAGAGGAAACATCTCAGACTGCAGCTTCTGACACATCGACCTTTAAACAAAGCTGCGACTGTCCACACGCTGCAGGGCTTTTATTTTTTATTTTGATTTGATTTGATTTAAGTCTGCAGGAAGCTTCAAAGAATAAAATCACCAACATGTCGAGCAGAGAAACTTTTATTTATTAAACTCATCAAAGTGTTCACAATTTTAATTAATTTGTTAATGAGCTGCTATTTTCATTATAAACTCTTATTTTATAATTCTTTTAATTTATAATTCTTTTTATTCATTCTCAATCAATCAGTTCTCACACTCAAACATTTTTCATTTTGAGTCAAACTTTATAATAATAATTAAACTTTTCCAGTAAGTTCGTCTTTTCTTTGACTCCTCGGTCCTGTGAGGTTAAATGACTGAGTTTGGTTGGTTTGTAGAGATATTTGTTATATGATCATGTGATCCCAGTGAAGGATTCTTCAGTTCTGATGCAGACACACACTGTGTCTCTTCTTCAGTGGTGGAAAATGTTGAGACAAAACAAAACAAAGTGAGTTGAACAAACGTGCGAGACGCCTTCAGACGTCCTGCTGAGTGTCTCCGTGTTCTCTGATCCTGCAGGAGATGAAGGTCAGAGACTCGTCCACGTCGAGCAGAGAAAGGTCACAGTATCATCATCATCTTCTTCTTCTTCTTCATCTTCATCTTCATCTTCATCTTCATCATCATCATCATCTTCTTCTTCTTCATCTTCATCTTCATCCTCATCATCTTCATCTTCAGCCTCCAAGGAGCAGGAAGTCTGCAGGTGTCAGATTTTAACATTGTCAGAGAAGAAAAGTTCTTAATAAAAGATTCTTCCTCTGAATTATCGTCTAATAGATCAAATTTCATCAAATGTGTCCTCGATGGTTTTAGTGATGATGATGATGATGATGATGATGATGATGATGATGATTGTCTCCAGCTCTCCAAGTGAACTGATGAAGAAAGTGATCCTGATGATCACAAAATAAAATTTAAAAATAAATGAACAAATAAACATCAAACAGCTGCATGATTCATCATCATCATCATCATCATCATCATCATCATCATCATCATCATCACACTGAGCGTGTGCAGACCCCCCCCTCCCCTGAGACTCACTCTGATATATAAAGTAGAAACAGCCGGAGTGTTTGTTTGACTGAAGAGACGCAGAGAGACGGAGACAGAGACAGACAGCAGCTCTGCAGGACGATCAGGTAAAGACTTTTTTTAAATTTCAATTGATCAGATTTGTAGAAACTCCTGCAACAACACGAAACAAAACTTTATTAATCAGATGCAGGAGGGAGATTTAACAGCATATTCACAACAAAGTTATGAAGCTTCAAACAGGGTGGAAGTGCAAACTGTCCAATAAATCTATATTATATTCATCAATAACATCTGTAAGCATAGAGATGTGTGATACTGGATTTTTATATATCAAATATTCTGACATTTTAATATCTGCATGTTTCAGACAGAACATCAAGTCTCTGCTGTGGGGAATCTTATTCTGCCCGCTCTTATTGTGAAAACCCACTGACAGCTGCACATACAAAATACTATGCTTTTCAAAATAAAATACAATCCCTTTCAAAATAAAATGCTATGCTTTTCAAAATAAAATACAATGCTGTTAAAAATAAAATACTATGCTTTTCAAAATAAAATACAGAACCCTACTTTGTTTTAAAATATATATTTTAAAGAAAATGTTAACCCTCTAAAGTTGTGTCCCAGATTTCCATCAGCTGGATCAGATTTCTACAAAAACCTGATTTAAAAAGTGTTAGCTATACTTTAAGGACCCCGTCTCACTTCCTGGTTTTAAAAAGGCGGGAATACTGCTCAGGCACTGGTAAACTTTCTATTTTTAGGCAAATTCATTAAGCTAAAGTTATAAATGTTTGTGCACCACAAAACAAAACGCTTATATCGCTGAATCAGCTGCATGAATTCGAACAAATATATTTTAGCTTGAATCGATTCAATCGATTCACAAAGTTTGATCATGAGTGATTAAAGTGGGCGTGGCTTATTATAACAAATCTAAATTTCTCAACATTTCACATCCAAACTTTGAAATAAATCACCTGAACGTGACAGTGAAGAATGAAATTTAATATATGGCTGTAATTTGTTGCACATTTAAAATATCTGACACCTGAATAAGCCTGAAACCAGCAGAATTATGTTTTTTCTGAATTTTAGCACCAACGTTTTGACTTCTGTGAGCGTTTTACCTTTAACCCTCTCACGTACAGCGCTCACTACAGTGGACAGCTGATATAAAGACATTTTCTACTATATGCCTGAGTTACACTGCTGCATCATTTCATACGCTGCCACCCACTGGCCAGTCATTGTAAGTGCAACACAGTTTTCTCAAAACCAAGATGGCCGACAGAAGGCCAGAAACTCTGAGCAGCTCAGGAACATCTTACCAGTCTGTGTACAGCAGGAGACCCTGCAGGTTAATAAAGTGTTTTCACATCAACTAACAACTAAGGAGTAACACAGATGTAAAATTTCCAAGTATTGATTTTTGATCGGGAGGAAATTACGACAGTCAACTAAATTAGACATCAAGTGTCACCGGCTACATTTCAACCACAATTCAAACTGTTAATATTTCATCTGCTGTAACTTTTTCAGCTGTAAATCAGCTGATTTATGTTATTAGAATGTAATTAGCATCATTAGTTACATTATGTGAATAACAGTCACTTTATATTTTGTGTGATAGAAAGTCCAGAGTGAAGAATTCAACAGTATTTAAATGTTACAATATGTGAAAACATTAGTTTAACTGCATTATAAATATATATTATTTTATTTTATCATTTTATTTATTTTGTTAAATTCATATTTCATATTTTTACATGTCGTAGACACGTGAGAAACTGTGAGAAAAATGTTTTCAAATAAAGAATGTTTGTGTTTTTTTTTCATCTCTAATTAGGCCTGAAAAAACACAAAGAAGAAAAAAAACAGTCCTGAAGCTTCATGAAGGGTTAAACAGACAAAAATACCTTTTATTACTTTTTGAAGTCATGAGTGAAAACCTTGCTCCAGTGTTTCAGTCACTGCGGATACAAAGGTCAAAGGTTAAAATCCCTGCGTGGCCAAGTCCTATTGGCCAGCGGTGTGACAGGTCACCTGCTTCCTGTCCAATAAGAAACAAACATCCATCATTGATTTGATCACTTTCAGTCCTTCATGTCATCAGAATAAATCTCTGAATAAATCCTCTCGTTCCTGCTTGTACGTGTAAACTGCGTCTTTGTGTCCTCAGGTTGTCTCTCTGTGTGGACATGAAGCTGAATGTGTTGATGTGGCTCGTCGCTCTGCTCGCCGTCTTCCTCCCTCGCTCTGTTGACTGTCGACCTGTCGACGCCCCCACCAGCAGCCGTCTGCTCCTCCCCCGGCCGCTGCTCCTCCGCCTGGGGGAGGAGTTCTCCCTCCAGCTGGGAGGAGGTGGAGGATCCTCCTCCTCTTCCTCCTCTTACTCCTCATCCTCCTCATCCTCGGCGGTGAACTGGGCTCTGCTGCGGCTCACACAGCGCCTCCTGCAGGCCCGGGCGGAGCAGCAGGAGGAGGTGCAGGAGGAGGAGGAGGAGGGCGAGGAGAAGGGGAAGAGGTCCGAGGAGCCTCCCATCTCTCTGGATCTGACGTTCCACCTGCTCCGGGAGGTTCTGGAGATGGCCCGAGCCGAGCAGATCGCCCAGCAGGCCGACAGCAACCGCAAGATGATGGACACGTTCGGGAAGTGAAACTGTCGAACGTTGTTATTTATCCTCCAACTGAACCCGAAAACATCCAGAAAACATCCAGAAAACATCCAGAGTCTCTGATGGATCCTCAAATCTTCAGCTGATCACATGACTTTAAACTGGAGATTTGATCTTTTATACATCAGCTGCTTTAACAGTTTACGTTAAAAACCGACACCTGAAATTGGAAACTAAAATCTAAACTTCTGCCGTGTCTTCGACCACAGACGGTCTGGACACACGTCTGAGACACAACCACACTGATTTCTGACACACGTCTGAGACAAGAAACAGTTTACTGTGACAACAACAACAACAACAACAACAACAACATTCAATATGGATGATGTGTTTAAATCTGATTATGATGGAATATCCAAATTAAAAGTCTAATAAAATAAATAGATGTAACATTAACACCACTTAAAGTGTTTGTTCAGAATCCTGAAAGTGTAGAAATAAATAAACGTGTGTTTGCTTTCTTTAATGTCTCATCCATTGATGGTGTTTTATTGGACAAAACTGACTATAAACGAGAACAGACATTAAATTATTTTAACATGAATGATGTGCAGAGGAGTCTGAGTCGTGTCTGCAGAGGGGACAGCAGTAACGTCTACGTTGCCTGAGAGGCAAAACCCAGGGCAGAGCAGTTTGGAAATCTCTCACCACTGCTTTTGAAAAGTCTGATAACTGTGAAGAGACCGATCCGAGTTGAGCAAAGAGATAAACAAGCCGGGGTTTTAGTGTCGGGATCAGCTTAATGTGCAACAGAAACTCAGACCAGAGTTCAGACAACAAAACTCCAGAGGTACGATGTCAGAGAGATGTTGGAGCTGGTCCGAGTAATTATTTATAGGTAAACAATAAAATGTTAAATCAATCCTAAAGTATACTGGGAGCCAGTGAAGTATGAAGGGAAACGAGCTCTCGCCTGCGTTTAAGCTCCACATTGTGGAGCAGCTGCAGGCGTGAGGAGGCGGCCTGGCTGACACCAACATGAAGAACTTTACATCAGTCAAACCTGATCAAAATCACTAAACCATAAACAGGACTCCACCTCAGATGAAAGCATCAGATGGACCACAGAGTTGATCTGCTTGTCCAGTTTGAAAACATGATCCATTATCACACCCAGATTTTCTGAAGTGTCCTTTACATACGTATGGGTCCAGAGTGTGCAGGTCCATATGAGTCATGAATTCATGAGTGAGTTTAGGCCGAATATGCAATAAACCAATCAGAAAGTCAGCTCTCATCCCCTTTAAGAAGCAGGTGCACCAGGAGGAAACACAGAAAAGATCATGTGAGGAGACAGATGTGCTGGTTCCAGAGGTGTGAGAAGGTGAAACACATGAAGACAGCAGGACGTCTCCGGAGCAGCTTCATGTTTAAATAGTTTATTTTACATTAAAACCTTTAAAAACTAACACATGAACCATAAAAGTCATGCAGATGTGTAACTGGTCATGTTTTACAGTGAAGCACCTTGAAGTTATGTTGTATTTTATAATTCATCATCATCATCATCATTATTCTGCAGCTCTGCTGGCTGAGGAGTCAGAGAGAGAGAGACGGGGCGGTCGAGAGCAGAGGTGAGCCGACTCAGACGAAGCTGCATCTCAATCCTGAGGTGCAGCTTTGCAGCTCCACCTCCACCTCCACCTCCTTCTTCTCATCCTCTTGGTTTTTACTCCAATGCGCTGAGCACGAGATACCACGACTTCGCTTTGTCTTCATGTTTAGACCTCCTGCTCACGACCACACAGACCAGGAACAAGTTCATTTCCTATCCTGCAGATGTGACAAAAATGGCAACTGCACCAGTGTAAGACAGCAAAGTCACCTGCAGCCCCTGCACCACTGCGTTCCATGTAAGATGGAGCTGTTATATAAAGAGAGAACAATGGTTTAGAACCCAGATATACTGAGCTCCTGACAGGCTGAGGAGTGTTACAAACATGTGAGAGGCGTTAAAATCCCTAAAATATGAGACATCAGCGGTGGTGGATCAGAGTTC
>JAJHUR010134460.1:1868-13880 GCA_027495735.1 Lutjanus campechanus
TCTGTGTACTGAGGGTTGGAATTTATCTGAGAAGATCAGGCCCTGGTTTCACCAAATTTGGAAAATGCCAGCTGAGATATGCAACATGAGAAAAAAAAAATCTGGCATTAATTTTTGACATATTTCACAAACCCAAACAAGTGGCTCACTCTCAGCCCGTGCACGAACAAGCGAGAGTATCGCAGAACTTCCTAAATAATCTGCAATTTGCTGTTGACGAGCATATGTGAGACAGGATGCTACCGCAGTTTACAATCTGCGTGTAAGCAGGGCCTGCAAATGTTGTGAAACGGGCCCCCAGGCTCAGAAAAGAAAGATTACGAACTGTTAACTTTGTTTCATCTCCATCTGACAAAAACATATTTTTCTCAAAACATTACTCATAAAGGTATTTGTTAAGAAAATAAGCAGCATTAAACATCTTCATGAGAAACAAACGTGTTTGTTAAGCAGTTAAAAAGTCGTTACCCAATAAAGTATGTTTTGCGTACCGTTTCTCTGGAGCTCAAGGGTTTTCTCATGATTTAGTTTGGTCTGCCTTGTTAGTCTAGAAATGGCAGCAACCGCATCACATTTTGTACTGTTTTGTTTTGCTCTTGCTTATTGATATTTTATTTTTCATATTTTTTATTGATGCTTCTTTATATTTTTGCTAATTTGTAACACTGTACATTTCATTGTTGTGGGACTATTAAAGGAATATCTTATTTTTTTTGCTGAGCTGTTTGTTGAATCAGGAGGTGGACATGAGCAGCCTCATGCATTTAATATTTGTTTGCGGTTGTTTAAGTTGTTTGTGCCTCATGAATTAACGTTTCACATAACTAACTGGCCGATAGAATTGTTTAAATAAAACTTAATCTGACAAAAAGACGTGTATTTTGTATCCTAATATACAAAATTTGCAACGCTGATTGTTTATGATCAAAAACTAGCGAGTTAAGAATTTTGCTACCGCAGCCAAACATTAAACAAGTGCAGCAAAACAAAACATAGCAAACAGTTAATATTACAGACTAGTCCCATGCCAGCATGTCGCCTGTCTGTCAACCTTTTATTTCATAAAGCTCTAAGGCTGCTGTGTCCGAATAAAATGTCCAATCGCCTAGCTCTGGTTCTGGTGCTGAAAACCCAGCACTCCCTGCTCTGAGCTCTAAATGCTGGCAGTACAGCTAACTGAGCTAACTCGCTAACAGCAGCTACATTTAGCAGCAGTTTACTTCACTGTCCATCAAGAAACTCTGCAGATCAGGCAGTTGAGTTCAGGCAGAACAGCTGGAGGACATCATAAGAAAAAACAGAAAATATTCTCTCCATAAAATACGATTCAGTTTCACCAAAGTCGGTGAAATAGTTACTGGTGTGTGACGTAGCGCCATAAAGTGTGACACACTTCCTGCAATCAACCCACCAAAGGTACATAGTGTGAGAACAAGCATCATACCCTTCTACAAGTCAGTGTACCATCAAAATGATTTTGAGGCTGTTATTTTAAGGTGGAATCGTTACATAATGTTGCTTTAATAAGGTTTGGTTACACAGGCCAGTTTTCCTACAACCAATATGAGTCATTTAAACACAATCTGCTGTTTCCAAAGAAAACAATTTTCCATCCAAACCGACTGTCGCAACATGCATGACCTTACTAAACCCAGTGGGACATATATTCAACCTGACTTTACATGTCTCCTATTATTTGCATGATTGTCCCTCAAATGCAAATGCAATAGGGGGAGAGGCACAGTCTGGCGTGCCTGAGTCAATACAGTAAATAAACTACGTGTGTCTGAGGCAGAATACCTCACAAAAAAGGTGCAAAAGCCTCAGTAAATCTGTTCCTGTGTCTCTGTAGGATTGACACACTGAATGATATGAATGGGGAGAATGGTGCACACTGTCATGACTCAACGTGAAGACATTCATGGTGTTATTCTTAGCTGTTCACACAAAAAAGTGTGAATGAAAAGAAGAGCTTGAGAGAGAAGTTTAAACCCTGCCCTATTTTGCACCTGCACACAACTGGCCATTAGAGGGCTGTCGGGATTGTCTGTTGCTGAAATCTACAAAAATTGTTAGAAAAACCAACTGCTGAGATCGCAGAATGCAAGACATGGCTGAATATATGTCCACAGGTAAACACAAGGTCGTGAACAAATGCATATTTAATGTAAACTGTGACTGCGCAAGTGAATAAGTGAGCAAACCTGAAATTTCAAGCCAATAATCCTTGATTATACAGAAAAAAAAACATGTTATCACACAACTATGACAAATACATCTGATCGAAGTTATCAGGAATGGCCTGGACAATGACGATCTGTATGTTAAATTATTTTCCTTCTAAAAAATTTTGACTAACCTGTCGACTTATGTAAAAACCTGCCTCATTGTCTCTCTGCTTGTGTTTGTTGCCTCGCTATAGATCTATTTTTAGGAACGTTTCTGTGTTCCCATGTTAAGAGAACTGATAAAATGTCCAGAGCCACAAAAATAAAACCCAAGTTGTAATAATAATAAGCCGTTTTCCTTTTAAGACCTGCTTCTACCGAGCCTCCAGGGACCTGAGCTGTGCCTTAAGTTACTTCTGAAAGGTAGTGTGAGCCCAGCAAGACCTACAGTTTGCAGTGTTCTGCAGGAAAGAGGCTGGTTTTAGTCTTTTCCCCTGAGGGCCAGGGAGACAGGAGAACATGTCCCACGCTGGGGGTTGTCACATGCAGACAGTAAAATATCACAAATGTTAGGAGAAACCTAGCAGGCAGCTCAAACTGAATTCTTCTCACTGAGAAACCCTTGAAAAACGTCCAAGAGGTGACCTAACCACTGCTGGAGTTGGCACAAGTGTTGCCGGGCAACTGAACCCTTTTTTTTTTTTGTCGTACAGCCTTCAGTAATAACCTTCAAAATACACAGACAAGTGTGATGTTTAGATAATGAAGCTAAATCACCACATCACAAAGCACGCTCTTGAGAGATGTACAGAGAAGAAGGATGCAGGATGGATAAACCTCATAGACATGTTATTCAATTTGCAAGTAACACAACTGTGCTGAATTGTGCCTCAGTGAAAACATTCACAGTGCAAACTGCCCAGACACAACAAAGACAGCAGGACTTCAGATACAGACCAAAATGTTTTATCAGCGGTTCTCAAACTTTTTAGGTCATGCAACCCGTTCTCCGTCCGTGGCTTCTCTCCTCCATGATCACAAAGGACTGGCTAAGCGCAAACAAAGCAGCAAAGTCTAACTACAACCTGCAACCCTACGTGCTATGCAGTACCGGCAAGCGCAAAATTCACAACAGGTGCGACCAGCCACATACGCGCATGCATCCACATGTATATGCATTCCCACACACACTCACACACAACAGGTTGACCTCAAGGCTTGGGCAATATAAAGGTATTACAGTATACAAATCCTAAATACAGGGGAGACGCTGTATTGAAGTTCATAGCACACGCCACCAGGGGTCAGTCTCTGCACTGCAGTGCAACTGAACTAAGAAACGCGGTGTCTGGGAAATAAAGTTGCGGGACTAAGTAGTGAGAAAGAAGAAAAATGCCTCTGTTCGGGAGTATTGTTGGATTTAGTCCTGCTGATGAAGCCAGCAAACACTGCGTTCTTTAAAAAGTTATAGGCCACACCCACTGCCTCGCCTCCCTTTTGCCAGTTGGCATGAACACTTAATCAGCTGTCCTTTGACTCATGACCAAGATTTCCACGAAATCTTGTGCAAGTCAGCGAAACTATTTGTGAGTTATACACCATTTTGCAATAGGCAACGCCCACTGTCACACCCACTTTTAAGACTGTGGCCTGATAAACTTGCTCACAGTGATAATGTTGCATGACCACCATCTGCACGCAACAAACTTAACACTTGCTAATTAGCACAAAATTACTTTAAGGGAAAAGCGTGACATTTCAGTCTAAAACAACAATAGATCTCAAAATCTGAGCTTTTTGCAGTAGCCTATGTTTTACGTGTTTTGTGATACAGTTTAATAGCTCAGTGGTAATAACAGATTTCGTAGTAGGAAATAGGGCTGGGTTAAAAAAAAAAACTGATTAATCAATTTTCCCTTGTATGGTCTGATATCACTTCATAAAACCGACTTTTTAATATGTTAATATTAATGTAACTGCTTTGGGGTCAACTCTCAATGTAAACATTAATATTTTTAATAATGCACCAGGTTAGAGGGTTCCTTGCACAATTTCCAGCATTAATTCTCTGAGAATCTCTTTCATATCCAAGCAAATTGAGTATGGAATATCCCTAACCGAATCAGTATCAAATCTAATCAAATCAGGACCTTATGAATCGAATCAACTCAGTACCCAGCCCGAGGAAAATTTAGCTTCTTGCCTTTATTATTGAATATTTTCTCATGTTTACAACAAACCAAATTTCAAGAAAATTGGTTCAGAATTCATTGAGCTACAGTCTGCATCCCTGAAAACACACTGTATTTCTTTACTACATCCTGACCTCTCCAATATGGCAACTGTGCAAACACATGGCAGCAACATACAGCAGCTGCCATTCATCTTTGCTTTGGCTCCCTTACAGTGAATACCGCAGCGTAGATACAAAAAACAGGGATTTATTCATCTTGTATTGTGCCTAACTTTAGTGGATCCTAACATACTGGGTAAGGAATGGATCTGCAGATGCTCTGACTCAAGATGAGACCAAACTTTTCTTTGGATGTCAGTTTTTGAGCCATGACAGAGGCCAAAATGTGGCCTGAAACTGATTAGGTAAGCCTTATTTTTAGCCTAGCATCGAATTAAAAGTAGCATAAGTTTTTCAGGGGTTAAAAAAATGGAAATCACAGCAACCACAAGTGATTTTTAACATATAATAAATGCATGTGTTTTCTCAAAATTCTGGACTATGCTTTTAAGATGTCAGTTTAACTTTACAAACCATAGATGGTGTTTTGGTTTTCATTGGATTTTCCCTTTAAGCCCGTTCTTCTGTGTGTGTCATGCTTTCCACTTCCACAGTCTGTTAGGATTTTAAACTGTACATGGTCTTCGTGGAAACACCACAGAGGACGAAAACGACATGAAAGAGGTCCATTCTTGAAAAAAGCAGACGAGCGCCTCGGTCCTCTCTGCAGGCTGAAGGTCAAGAAATCAAATGACTTTGTTTGACTTTCCGAGGCAGTCATGTGTGCCTTTGTTTTGGCGTTTCCTCAGAGGAAACTCCTGATTGCTGAGTGTAAAAATACACCAGTGACTAATGTGAGGTGGAATTTGAAAAGCTCAAAGTCAACGATTAACCTTTTCGAAAAACAATTCACCTCATCCAGGTCTCACAGAAGTGAAAGACTGGCCAAAATACTTCAGGTTGGTACCAACAAACTCCAGAGCTGCAAGACTTTTACTTATTTCCCTTACCACACAGCCTGGGATCAATAAAGGGGAAGTCATATGATCATATAATGAAATTTGTGTTGATGTGCACAGGTAAATGTGACCTTTAACTTTAAGTTTGTGTTCTGTGCTGCAACCAGTTGCAATCACAGATAACGGTGTAAGTTGTAGTGTCAGTGAAGTATCCAAAAGTCTGCTGAACCCCCATGATAGGCTGTCATGTGGGAAATTTAAGAACCTCTTACAAAATATGGGACTTTTTCACTACTGAAGGACATGTTTACACAGCACTTTTTCCAATCAATCCACCTACAGTCAAGCCAGACAACAAGGAAATTGTCTCAGACTCAGGTATCTGGGACAAAACATTTGCCAGAGGACAGGTCTGTGCACTTCAGCATCCTGTCCTGCAGGTTATGAACAGAGAAAATGTGCAGGAGCCTCTAACCTTCTAGGGGCCACAAGTAGAGAATGACTCATTCCAAGAAAATCCCTCCTGCTGGGTGGGAATGGAGTCCTGTCATTGACACTCAAAACCAAACTCATTCTCCAGTAAATATGGGGGGGAAACGAGCCCCGTTCCGTTCCGTTTGGGTTTTAATAGAGGGAGCACTTAAACGAACTCCACTGAGAAAGCTGTTAATTTTAGACCTGATCTGAATTTTCTAAATAGACATATAAGTTAGAAGATGATTTAATTGCTCAAAGAAATGACAAAAGGCTTGTGTCTAATTCGGCGTGTATTCAGTAGATAAAGGATATTTAAATTTAGAAGCATTAAACTTTTACATTATATTCCCTACCGGTTCCAAAGGGCGACGTCTCCCACTACAATAAGACATGGAGACGACAACCAGTTTTTAAAAACTAATGCTATAGAAACTTTTTTGTTTGTTTGTTTTATCATTTCATTGCCGAATTCACCATCGCACGAAACTAAACTGTAAAATATCTCATACTACGATCTGCTAGTTAGCTATGTTTCCAGCAAGTAAGATAACCTTAAATTGTAAGATTTTTAATGGAGTCTGGCATTTTGCACAGTTAGTTGGCTTTCCATAAATAAACTCATAAACACTCAAACCAGTCACATTCTCAAGTAATAAGGGAAAACCCGAGCCCCGTTATGTTCCCTTCTGGTTTTATAAGAGGAAACACGTTTTTACGAACTCCGTTGAGAATTTGTACATTTTTAAGTTGATGTGAGTTTCCCAGATATACATACAAGTTAGAAGATAATTTAAGAGCTCAAATAACTTATAAAATGCTTGTTAGTAGTTCGGCGTGCATCTAGTAAATCAAGCAGCTTTAAGATTAATGCAAATCAACGTTTAATTCATATTCAATACCGGCTTCTGAGGCCATCCTCTCCCACGACAGTGCAATGTATTGTGGGCATGTTTTTATAACCAATACAAATAAACTAATACTTTATAGAAACTTTGGGGGGGGTTCTGTTTAATCATTTGGTTGCCGAATTCACCAGAACACTGAACTAAATGGTGAAATGTCTTGCATTATGTTCTGCTCTTTATGTATGTTGTCAAACAAGTAAGAGAAGTTTAAATTGGGAGATTTGTCAATGGAGTTTGGCGTGATACATTTGGTTCTCTTTCCATTTATAAACCGATTCAGGGAACCATTTAACTTGATAACTCTTCGGTAAATATACTGTATTTAAAATTAAAAGAGGTGAAGAGAAAGAGTACTTTGAGGGAAAAGAGCTTTTAGCCTACCTGTCAGTGAGTGTTGACTGTGTGCCACTCATTGGGCTTCCCTTGCAAGTTTCCGAGGACTTCACCCAAATAACATTTCCATGATAATGTCTGACTCTTGTGTGTTAAAACAGCTCCTTTATTTCGTCCCCTCTGTGTCGGTGCATATCCAGAATCGTCGACGAGTCGTTACATCCAACATATAGAGGTGAAAACCCCCGTTATTCTGATGGAAGTGTGTGCTGAACAATCCCAAATTGGTCATATATTCATTTCCAGCGACGCTGTCAAAGTCTAAAATCCAGAGGGGTGCAAGAAGTGAAGAAAAGTGCAACTTTTTCCTTTGGGGTGTGAATGTGTTTCATTAACCAGCCGCTGTCTGCATCAGCACAGACATCTGGAAAACCGTGAACTACTGCACACAAACTTGCTTCTGAATGTTTTTTTCCCAACTTTCTCAGATTACTTCCAAGTCCAAGTTGAGGATATCTCTATTTTTCCTTGGGAAATGCTTCCATGATGACACTCCAGTGTATTCCTGATGTCCGGGGAAGAATTACGTCAAACTTTGCCCATTAAATCCGAAATGAACTCTCTTATTTTCGTCCAGTCAGTTTCTGTAGCATCCTCTTCCAGATCTGTTCATTTTAATCCAAACTCATTTTGTACCACAGACTTTTGGGTTTTTTGCTCCACAGTGTGATGCAAATGGAAAAAGGAAATGCTTTGCCCATGCCCCCCTCCACAAAAGAGTAAAAAAGAGGAGAAAAACCCACCTTCCATCCTGTTGCGTTCAGGAGCTCCTCGTACGTCGCTAAACTGTCACATTTAAAAACGATGATGTGGTTTTATTTTACTTTTACTCACAATTATAATGCAACTGGACACATATGCCATATAGGCAACAGTTTACCTTTAAACAATCATATATATGTACATACATGTTTACAAATACAGTACATTACCAGTGCAATAATACTACAATGCTGGAATCTTTTTTTTTTCTCAGCCAAGGACCCTTAGGATAGAGAATATACCAGGGACCCTTCATTATGTTCCCTGGAATAATTTAACATAGCCTATTGTTTTATACTTCTACTAAATTATGTATATATTATATTATACAGTACAAGAGAACATTATTAGATTAAACATGTAATATTACATGTAACTATTTGCACCATGTCAACACAAAATACCAATAACACACACACATCAAGAGAGTGCATTTCACTCTTACATAATTGATTATTTCAAATAATAAAATATTAAAAATATTGCCAAAAGATACATAAAAAGAACAATATGTCCAGTCTGTTACTTGAATATATCCCTCAAACATAAAGTATGACTGATTAAAAATTAAAATATTATTGCAGACTTTTTTTTCCCATAAATTTTGATCATTTTAAAAGATTCATTAAAAACCTTTCACAGACCCAACGGCAGAGTGCCACAGACCCCTGGGGGTCTGTAGACATATATTTGAGAACCTCTGTCTTAAAGTATCAAAAGTGAAAGTGCCGATAAAACAGAATGACCCCCTCGAAAATGAGATGTGGCATCTCAAGGGGCTTTCCTTTAATAAATTCACTTCAGAATCACATATATTACATGACTGGATCATAATTATTGATGTATTAATTTATTCATCACTTTAATTTTGAAGCTGGTGATGGTGGAGCTGATTTTAACTGTATGTACGTGCTTCCATATTGTAAAAAAAAAAAAAAAAGTCCCATATTTATTATATACATAGAAAATATATGTTCAACAATATTCAAGCAAAGTAGGGGAGACTGGGGATAGTTGCAACATTTTTTGCATTTCTCATAGCTACTTAGAGCCTGTTTGGCCTAGACCAATGAAATATTTATATATCAGACTTACTTCTGTTGCTAATCACCCATACTATTTAAAGACGAGTACACATATCGATCACAGTGTTTGTTTGAATGGAGGAAATCAGAATTTGCAGCTGACCTCAACCCTGGGGACAGTTGCAACACAACAGGGATGTTTGTAACTGGTTAAAAATACATAGAATTTTGCCAATTGATGTGTGCTTTTTGTCTTAAAATGCAGTATTTTGAAAATATGCATTGTTTTACGATAATACTGTGCTAATAATATTTTAGTATTATGAGATTACAGCTCAGCTGAGGAGGACACATTAATGTTTAATGTTTTGACGTAGACAAGTTGCTCAGAGTTATTCAGGGGTCAGGATTGGACATGTTTTTGAGCTATTTGGAAGACACAACAGAAGAGTGATGGTGATATGTGAGAAGTGGATCATTACATCATCAGCTCCAGTTATTACATTTCTAGTAATTTAATAACTTATGCACAAAAAGTTATTACATGATCGGTTCTGATAATTTACTACATTATTGACCAGTTATTACATAACTGACTTTTATTACATTAAGAAGGGAACATTTATCACGTTGTTGGCAGTTATTACATTAAGGGCTCTTCAATGACAACATCCTGTAACCATGAACACACCACATGCTGAGAGACGGCTGACTTTACATCAAGTGTAATACCACTAAACATCCAGTAGGTGGTGCTATAATAAAACCCATAACAGCCATTTGAGAGGGGGGGCCTGTGGCTTCATTACAAAAATATTTGACTTTTCTATCTTAACTTAAGTTTCAAAGATAGGAAACATCCCATCCTCCTGTTACAGAAGCATCTCCTATGTTTGTGGTCTCTCTCAGAACTCATATTCATATTTACTCTTATGTGGCCTCCGAAATCTCAGCATCATGCTAGGGTTTGAGTAGCCTTTTAGTGATAATATTTTGTGTTCATGTTCCCAAGTGGTGCTGCCATTTCTGACAGTTATTTTGACTTTAGGACAGCGTCTTGGTCAGGGATGTCCAAACTATTTCACAAAGGGCCATGTGGCTGCAGGTTTTCATTCCCACCAGGCCAGAGCACACCTGACTCAACTCATTTAATCAAATGATTTCAGTTTGTTTCAGAATAGTTTGGACTGTTAGCTACGCATGTTTCCAACAAGTAAGATAACCTCAAGTTTTGAGATTTTTTTTTAATGGAGTTTGGCTGAGTGCAGCAGCCTGTCTTCTCATTCATAAACAGATTCTGGAAACCATTTTGACTTGAACATTAGCACACTTGCTGAATTTAAACAGAAAAGATGAGAAGAAAAATCAGTTTGAGAAAAAGCTGTTTCACTTTTTGTAACTTGTGAACCAGCAAAGTTAATATTCAAGCAGTTTGGAGAGTAACAACAATGCTGCCTTCAATTGCATCTCGTACATGTAGTACTTCCAGGTTCTGAAGTTTTGACCATGAGCTCATATCCTTGGTGTGTCTGGGAAGTTGGGTTTTTTATGACATGAAGGGGATTTTACATCACAACTACTCACATATTAGACAAGCTTATTGAAGGCAGATGTTAATATTGTCTAAGTGTTCTTAGACAGAAGTTTTTGTAAATAATAGAAGTTCAATTGTCTATTCATCATATTTACAGACCTGTTGAGAAGAATACCTGTAGAAGCACAGGCACTGAAACAGCATTTAAACAACACTGTAGAAAAATAATTTACAAAATTTGACAAATAAAATGTGAAATTATAAGACTTTTTACAGAGTATTTTGTTGGTGGGTGGGGTCCTTCTGGGGGAATTTGGATTTGTGACCTCAGTGTTTCTAAAACCTTTGCTATAGTCCTGCCCGTGCAGGTCTTGTGAATCAAAATAGAAAATAGAAAAGGGGACAAAATACAGCATACACTCATCAATCTCATAAGTACAGCATTGCATGCTCTTAAGTACAGTATACTAAAGAGCATGCAGCTTTATTTGTGACAAGTAGACAAGATCATTTAGAAACAGGGGTGAAAAATGTGAAAAGTAACTAGTAATTAAAGCTGTCAGATAAATGTAGTGGAGTAAAAAGTACAATATTTGCCTCTGAAATGTTGCAGAGTAGAAGTATAAAGTTGCATAAAATTGAAATACTCAAGTAAAGTACAAATATCTCAAATTTGTACTTGTACTTCAATCATTTACCTGGGATCTCCAATCACATGGAGTAAGAAACAAGGTTTTGCTTGTATAATTCACTCATGTAGGTCACGAACCCTCAAATATAAAAATGACTCATTCAAATCGGTTGAGAAATGTAAACATTTGAGCTTTCATGTTTACTTGTATTTGTTTGCAGGTCAGTCTTGCTCTGTCCAATATGGTGGCAACATTGACATACCACCCAAAGGTAAATGCAGCATCCACATACATCAGAATCAGAAATACTTTATTCAGAAATACTTTATTGATCCCCGGGGGGAAATTGTTAGTGTTACAGTTGCACCCATTCAAGAAAGACTAGTATATATATAACATATAGAAATATAAAATATAGAAATTAAGATAGAAATATTATGTAGAGATAAAACTTTAAGGAATAAAGATAAAATATTAAAAATATGTACAGCATATTAGGCTATATATAGGCCTAGCAATATGTACAAATATATACAACAGCAGCATATGATTCCACTTTTGTCACAGCAACATATTTTGATTTTCAAATATACAATTACAAATTGTGCTATTATTAATTTACTTTTTTAAAATTGCATTTATTTTATTATTTTTTATTTATTTCTCTCATTCTTGTGGTTACCCCCTTGACCTGTGCGACTGATTGAAGTTTGCACTAGGCCTGTGCTGATGTTATTGTTGTTTTGTTTTTGTTTTTTTTGTTTTTTTACTTTTCTTTTTTTCTTTGTTTGTCAAACTGTTTGAAATGTACGGCTTGTTAAAACAATATTTATTATTTAAAAATTGAGCCGGTTCACGTGTAGGGAACCCTTGATTTTATAAAACTCTCGCGAGATTTGTTTCTTTATTGTGCACCTTGTGCAA
>JAJHUR010134462.1:5620-17376 GCA_027495735.1 Lutjanus campechanus
TCATGGTATCGAATTAGTATCGAGAATCGTGGAAAATCACAGGTATTGGTATCGACTACTGAAATTCTGGTATCGTGACAACCCTAATCCAGCCCGTGTTTAATCTACAAAAAGCTGCAGGTACATTAATCGGTTCTTGTTCTTCTACCGGTATGACGGTGAAGTTTTGACCGCAGGTCACGTCAGCAGACCCGGGCTAGGCTGCTCTGCCGCTCCGCTACAGGTGCGGCTGGTCTGGACCTCTCCCACCATGTCAGAGCAAATGTGCAAACAAGCGTTATTTGGATAAACTCGCGGCACAATGGGGAACTAAGCGGCTACTTTCTCACACGAAAAAGCTTTAAAACCAGATTTTCCCGGAGCTATAGCGGAATTTAAAACACAGTTACAGCGGTTTTAAGTTAGCTATAGTGAGGGGAGGTTCGCTTCCTGTTTATAAAATAAAAGCGCAATATAAAGCGTTGTCTTTATAGTAAAAGACAACGGGGGTTTTATTTTTGTGAAAATGACCAGAAGTGCGTTACTCACTACGGCTGGCTTGGCGCCGATTTAAAAAGCAAAACTTTAAACAGCTGTTATGTAGGAGCTTGTATGATCCTTGCAAGATAGCAAGTCAGCTGGCCTTGTATTGATGGCAATTTTTTTCATTATATAATATAATTTATATATGTTCTGTTGTGTTTTAATTAAACTAAATTATTGTATTTATTGCCTTGTGGTTTGAGGAGTCCCTGAATGTTTTTCATAATTTTCAGCTGGACATGTCCCCCCCAACTGCAGATACCACCCTGCCAACAAAAAATCCTAGGGGAAACACTGTTCTAGGTCAACTTTTTTTTGTTTTAGCACAAAACTGTTTACACAATGACCAATACTTTACCTTCAAAGGAAAAACTGCAAGTAACCAATAACCATCTGATGTTAAATACAACGTCAAAGTGACACAATTTCAGCCATGGAATAAAGTCTACTCTCTGTCCAAAGTTTTCTGTTTTTGGGAAGTTGTACTCAGTTTTTACTAAAACCTTTAGTAGTAGTGTTCCCTTGTGTTAGTCTCTTTCAAAATGATCTGTTTACTAATTTTGCAGTAACAGAATAGAACGTAATAGAAAGTTCAAGTAGCCTGTTTGTTTTGAGTTGTGAGCTATTGACACATTAGCTACACTAAAACTCAGTAGGTTGATGTGATATATGTGAGAATTTGAGTCATCATTAAGTGTTATGTTAAGTGTTGCATAGTTGCACATAAGGAGCTCCCCATTATAATATCTGGATGAGAGATAAGACCAACATTGGTTAGACCGGCTTATTCCAGGTGTGAGGGACTGTTATCTGTAATACAGAGATGAAAAGTGTGTGATGAGATTTTTGTACTGAGGAGCAGTGAGATGTAGCACTGTGTAACTAGCAGCACAGAAGTACACTGCACTGCTGTTCATTTTGAGTTCTTCAATTGTTAATATGCAGGTTTGGCCTTTACTTGCACCTCCTGCCATCTTCACACCCACTCCTGTCTCTGGATAACTATCGCTATATTACACATATCTGAGGAACTGTAGTTGTCTTTCTGACTGTCTGTACCAGAGGATTCTCTCAAAGTTTGCATTGGTATGTGAACAGCTGATATTGGCTGTTTCTCCTGGGTTGCCAAACATGTCAGCTGGAGTCTGGTTGACTTGGTCACTGAGAGAGGAAACTGTTGAAAAGGAGTCAAAACCAAAATCAAGACAGGGTGTGTAAGAATGAGTACTGGTAAATTTAGCAGCATAATTAAATTCAGCTACAGCTAAAATATCAGCACTGTAGATACTTAAATATAAACAGATGTTAAAGACTTTTGATGACATTACCTGAAACCAGAATAGTGTTAAAAATAATACTCAGGAATACAATGATCATGTTGTCTTTTGTGTTTCGTAATTTTTTTGTTGATATGAACAATATTCTCTGTGTATCAGCACTTATACTGATTATTTCCACCCTCTTCTTTGAGTAAACCCTCCTATCAGCAAACCTGCATAAAGTCATCAGATGGGAGGTGTCATGGTGCATCCTCCTCCTCTTAACATTACAACTATCAGTCAACTGCCACTATACACCACTGGCTCAATATAAAGGTCTGATTAAAGATATACCACCACCTGCTGAGTAGAAGGAATACAGGTGCAAGAGGCTGTGAGCTTTAAGACAGACATGAAAAATGTGATGAGGTTTTTGTACCGTGGAGCAGTGATATGTAGCACTGTGTAACTAACAGCACAGAAGTACACTGCACTGCTGTTCACTTTGAGTTCTTCAATTGTTAATATGCAGGTTTGGCCTTTACTTGCACCTCCTGCCATCTTCACACCCACTCCTGTCTCTGGATTTCCATCTTTAAAATACATATATCCCAGGAACTGTAGTTGTCTTTCTGACTGTCTGTACCAGAGGATTCTGTCAAAGCTTGTACTGGTGTGTGAACAGCTGATATTGGCTGTTTCTCCTGGGTTGCCGAACATGTCAGCTGGAGTCTGGTTGACTTGGTCACTGAGAGAAGAAACTGTTGAAAAGAAGTCAAAACCAAAATCAAGACAGGGTGTGTAAGAATGAGCACTGGTAAATTTCAGCAGTGTGATTAAGTTCAGCTACAGCTAAAATATCAGCACTGTAGATACTAAACTATAGACAGATGTTAACATCAGATGACATTACCTGAAACCAGGATAGTTGTAAAAATAATGCTCAGGAATACAATGATCATGTTTTCTTCCCTGTTTGTTAACTTTATTGTTGATATGAACAATATTCTCTGTGTATCAGCACATACTGATTATTTCCACCCTCCTCTTTGAGTAAACCCTCCTATCAGCAAACCTGCATAAAGTTATCAGATGGGAGGTGTCATAGTGCATCCTCCTACATTTCAGAGCCTATAGTTTGAAACTTAAATTGCAATAGTTAGCAACCAATTTCCAAATAAATAGAACAAACAAATGAAAATACTTATCATGACATTACCTGAAATCAGTATAACATTCCAGGTTATGCAGCAGACAACGATCTTCATGTTGTATTTTCTGACTGACTTCAAAGTCCACCTTCTTGTGTCTGGTGCTGTCTTCATCACTAAACAGGCAGGTTTACCAGTGAATGCTTCCTCCTTTTCTGATAAACAAAACCTCGGTGGGTGGCGTCAAAGTGCACCTTCTTGTTCTAAACATTGAAACAGCTACCACTACACACCACTGGAATAGGATATAGGGTAATAGACATACTGCCACCTCAAGGAAGCAATAAACAGCAAAATTAACAATGAGCAACAAAGACTTTGAAGGAACAGATCAAAAATATTTTTAACTGTTCTGTTGTTTCCCATATAGATTACGCATATATAGAATTAATTCACTTTAAGATTGTTGCATTTTCCAACACCATGGGCACTGAAAAACACTGAAAGGAAAAAACAGCATGAGAAAAAATCAAAATAGTCTTAAATTCTAGTATTATCTCTGTATTAAATTACTTCTTCATAAATTTGGTAGTGATAGCATTTTGAGTTATTGATATGTCCTACATTACTTGCATCATGTATGTATGGATTGTACATTTGCTGTATTGTTTCCTGTGTAACATTTGTTATTTGTCCTATATTTAACTAGCTTACTTACAAGTAAATGAAGTCTCGCTTTGGTTTTGTTCCTGAGCTGGCGACAGCCTTGGCTGAAGGCATTTTGTTCTCTGTTTGTCTGTCTGTCTGTGTGTATGAATATCCCATTCTTGTGAACGCAATATCTCAAGAGCACCTTAAGGGAATTTCAACAAGCTAGCCACAAACATGAACACAAAGATGTAACTTGACTGGCTGGTAGAGGCATACAACTGTAAGGTAGTAATTCTAGTTCCCTAGTCCCTCTTTTTAGAGACCCACAGCTGCTCATCACATCCACAAATGTTTTGCATAACCTGCTTGGTATTAAAGCTAGGGATCTGCACAGTTAGTTTACTAGTTGATTAAATCTTGCTAAAAAGTCTGTCACCAGAAATACAGTACTAGTAAGACTAATTTGTTAATATTAATGTTAAGAAAGTAGGAAAAAGATGATGTCTTGTAAAACCAGCATGGTTTGGCTGCATTTTGATCAGAGAAGTGAAAAAGAAGATTATGGAGCCAACTAGATACCTATAGTGTTTTCTTAATTTTAGACCAATCGTCTAGTCTTAATTTAAATTCCCGCTGAACTGACAGGAAAAATGAGCTGTTGGGAAAATCCCTAGTTAAAGCCCCCTTAAAAATTTAGAGATTAAGTTTTAACTGGAAATACCAAGCCGTTAACTTCTTCATTACAAAGGAAAAGCGAATGATCTCATTTTAAAGTAATCCCCTCTCTGCAAAACTCTGGCAGCATTTTAGCAAATATTATACATCAGGTTCAAATTATGAAATACCTTACAAATTTTGTGTGTCCATATTTCTTTTCGTTTATGTGCTGGTTTGTTTTCCCATATGCAGTTTATCAAAAGGAAATGATCACATATCAAAAGATCTGCGGAGAAATACTGCACCCTAATGGATAAAATAAGAATCTAGCTGCCTCGTGGTGCACCAGCTGTCTGACATCAGTCATTTGTATTGTGGTTTATTTGTTGTTCATGTGGTAATTTGCGTTATTGTGTAACAGGCTGTATTACAGAAGGTTTTTGTAGAAGACTGGAGGGTTTGTGTAGCATTGTGCATTACTGGCAGCACAGAAGTAGACTGCGCTGTCCTTAGGTTGACTCTTTGGAATATGAAGACATGACAGACTGCTCCCAACGCCGCTCACATCATAAGTGTCTTTGAATTTATCTTCAACGGTTGTAGATGTCAATCGAGCATTACCAAGTAGAACCATATCATTTTTCCCAACAGACTGTTTATACCACTGGATCATATCAAAATCAGGGTTTGAATGGCTGCAGTTCATCAGGACGTCTTCTCCATCATTTTTGATCAAGGCAGTCGGAGTTTGATGAGCACTGTTTTTTGAGAGTTCTGCAAAATACATTTAAAACAACAGCTTTAGAGAAGAAAATAAACCTCAGTGAAAATATTTAAGTAGGAGTTAATGTAATATTACCTGTTAAACAGAATGGCAGAACTGCCAAGTGTATGAGGAGCCTGATCATGGTCGTAATGCAGAAGGGAACAAAAATATAATGACCACAAACTGAAAAGAACCGTCTGGATGTAAAGGAGGAGGAGGGATCGACATAGTGGGCTGTCACATGTCTTCTTCAGTGGATTTTTACAGTATCCTGTTGTGTTGGTAAGGACTGTTATGATGTTGATATCAGTGGTGATTTCCTGCCACAGGCTGCAGTTAGAAGCAGGTGTACTGTTCTTCACTGTGAATTTATATGGCTGATTATCAGAGAGGGTTTTTGTATAGACGACAGCGAAATTGACTCACTGTGCCTACTAGCTGCACAGTAATACATGCCGTTGTCTTCTGGCTGTCTGAGTTTTAGTACATGAAGTTGAGATTTTGCTGAGCCATCTCCAGTCACATCAAAATGCTGTTTGAATGGTTCCTCAAGGGTTTGGCTCTTATATAAAATATATCCAATGAGTTTAAGTGCAGAGTCACTTGTCTGCTGCTGGTACCACAATATTGTATTGTATGAGCTGACTGAATGGCTGCAGCTGATTGTTGCTGAACCACTAATATTTCCTGATATTGATGAAGGAGCCTGATGGACTTCATTACACAGTGAATGACCTGCAGTCAAAGAGAAAAAACATTTACAAAACAGAAATGGTTGCAAAAATTAAACTTATTATAATTTAAACAGTTTGAATTCAAACCTACAGCAGAAACAGAGAAGCAGCAGAGTGATGCTGCTGAGGTTTCCGATCATGATGTCTTCATCCTCCTGTCTCTCTGCATTGACGGACGGACTGAGACGTTAAGGGATAAGCTTAGAGGGGAGGAGACCGTGATAATGATCATGTTAAGGCACCTTCCTCATGGTTAAAAATGATGTCAAGCACTGAAAAAAAAAATCCACTCAATTCTGATAAACAAAACTAGATCTGCACAGTTTATTGAAATATTAATGAAATTGTAATATGGCCAAGTGCAGTATCCAAATTGCAGTCTCTGCAGTTTACTAATTGTTGCAGCTCTAATTGTGGTGAAAAAAAGATCAGCTCCAGTAATTGTATATCATATCTAGGGCTGCAACTAACAATAATATGCATCATCGATTAGTCTGATTATTTTCTTGATTAATCAATTAGTTGTTTGGTCTATAACATGTCAGAAAGTGGTGAAAATGTCAGTTTTTTCCAAAGCCCAAGATAATGTCCTCAAAGGTCTTGTTTTGTTTGATATTCATATTACTGTCATAGAGGAGTATTGAAACTAGACAATTCACATTTGAGGAGCTGAAATCAGAGAACTTGTACTTTTCTTTTCTTAAAGTACTCAAACTAATTAATTGGTTATCAAAATTAATTGGATAATTGATTAGTAATCGATTACTCGATTAATCATTGCAGATCTAATCCTATCACAATCGTAATATATGTCAAAATATTTGCAATATCCGAAACAAAACCCTTTATCAAAACAGAAAAATAAACATTCCTAGGTTCCCACACCTGAAATGTGAGGAATTTTCATCTTTCATTGTACATTGGTGTAACCTGAATGTGATGTGGCTTTGCAAAACCAGCAAGTAAAAGCTGTCTCCTGTAGGTCTGTGGATTGAGTATTGACATTTTTTGCTATTTTGTGACATCTATTCAACTGAATGATTTTTTAATTTATCTTCTTCTTTTAATTTATCTTCACCTTTGCTTGTAAACCTGTGAGAGGGATATAAAGGAAAGAACCAACTTCACTACCATCTCTCCAACTGCACTGAGTTTTGCCTTCCTTACTTAAGAAATTCACTGCCCTGTTTACAGTAGATCCAACTCACAGCATGTCTCAGTAAGGCTCTTTCCCTCTCTGTGTTATTTGTCAGGCAGATTGCCAGACTGAGTCATGTGACTGTGGTTTTTGTGCAGCTTGCCAGCTTATCTGCATCACAGTGAGTGTGCTGACGGTACAGAAATACACTCCGCTGTCACCTGGTTCTGCATTTTTAACCGTGAAAGATCCTGTCTCTGCTTCATTCTTTGTGGCTGAGTATTTGTCCTCGCTAAAATCTCCAAAGTCAGGCTGGCTGCTGTAAGGCACCGTATAGACGATCAGTTTCATGCTCTCCCCTGGCAGCTGTTGATACCAGCACATCTCAAAGTAGATGCCACCAAGATCATGACTGCAGTCCATCTGAGCAGACTGACCCCTCTTTACCAACAACTCTGCGGTCTGGAGGACTCCACTTCTACCAGCACTGCCTGGAAGCAAACCATGAACCAATAGCATCAACAGCAGACGACAAGCTTTTTAGTAACAGAATATTTTCCTGAAATCAAAACTAATTTAAATATGTTTGTAAAAGTATAATACCTGCAGCACAGAACAGAGAAACGGTGAAGAAGAGAGCTGAGATCATTTTGACTGTTGAACAGGCAGATAACAGTTAACAGTGAGGCAACAACAAAGCAGCTGATATCAGCATTGAACCGTTCATCCTGCCGCATGATGGTGCTCTCTGGAAAGAGGTGTGTCACTATCTTGAGATAGCACACACTGGTGATACTTGTCACCAGTGTGTCAATCAACAGTTGATCTGTCTACCTTTACCATAACTAACATTTATTGGTCGTCAAAAACATGAAACAAACTTTTTTCCCCCAGATTCAGGCAGATGTCTGTTACAGAATACAGTAAAGTTAGCGTAATACATTTCTGCATGAAGTGCTGCATAAAAAAATACGAAACTTTGATACATTTTGTTTAACCAACAGTTGATCGCATTAAGCATTAACAATCAAAAAGTTTCATTTAAACAATTATTGCAGTTCATTTACATTGTCAAATAGGGCACAATCACAGCCATTTCTACACATTTCTAACAAGGCAGACAAAAGAATTGTGTGGAAACTGAGCTCTGGATAAAATGGAGCACAAAGCCTACAATGTTGGTTAATACATTTTTCATCTGTTAAATTCTTAAGTAACTACCTAATAATCATTAACATCCCCAAATAAGCATTGATTGGGTTCTATAAATGTCAGGATGCATGTTCAGTAGACTGGAGTATATATGGTGTGACAATTTTCATACAGTCTGTGTTTATTCTGTCTGTCATTTAACATTTACTGTGACATTATCTCTGTTGTAAAACAGTTTTCAACTATATGATGCTACAATCCAGTGTAACAGTTGCTATCACAAATAATTCTGCATAATAACCAAAAATCTTAGTCTACAGGTCTTGAGCTCCCCCTACAGGTAGGAGCTCCTCCTACAGATAATTAAGACACCAGTGTCTTTTCTTCATTGACATCAACTATTGGGTATTTTTTACAGGTGTCTAAGTCACCTGTATCACTGTGTTTGCTCACAGCACAAAAATACATTCCACGGTCAGCAGGCAGCAGCTTCTCCACTGTTAAAGGCCCAGTGAGTGTTGTTTTTTGTTGCTGGAAATTTGTCCTGCCTGAAGCCATTTTCATATTTATGTGGAGGAGTTGTGGTTGTGCTTCATCTCTTTCCCTGGCAGCTGCCTTAACCAGTACATCTGGAAGACACTAGCATCCATAGTGTGACTGTAGTTCGTTGTGGCAGACTGACACTCGACCCTCCACAGCAGAGGGCTCTGAGTGACATCATTTCCATCAGCTAGACCTGGTGAGATAAAAAAAAATAAATCACATTTCATGTTACAGAACCACCAGTCATCTCCAGTGCATCCTTGGTATGCTGAGTTGTTGTTCAAAGTTGTTCCAGCAATGCACGTCTCTTTCATAGCATTTGTTTTATGTCTCACATCGGGAACACCCTCGGCATGACTTCATCAGAATCTCCTCTTGCACTTAACCAGCCAGGATTGGCTGGAACTCTGTGCGTCATTATCCAGGAGGGGACCCTCCCCCATAAAAGGGCTTTACACTACGCTACTTGTTATTCAAAAACCTCATCATACTATGAGCAGAAGTTCCACACTTTCCTCTTGAGCCAAGACCTTTAAGACCTAGCTTAACTGTCCATCGATATGAGTGAAACCTCGGTCAACAGACGCTTTGTTCATGTTCTGTTGAGTTGCTTGAGAGCTAGCTCATACTGGCCTGTCATCAAACAGTAGTCTGAGCAGCTAAAGGCAGAGAGTAGCAATACTTTTGGCTGCTAGCTAAACTCAGTGGCTAGAGTCTATGGTCATAATACCAAAGTGGTAGGGTTGTTTTATAAATGCATGATAATTCATTCTATTTAAAGTTTACTTTATTTTGCGTGTAATTTTAATAGCTGAGCGCATGAGATGTAAATTTGGATGCAGGCATTCACAACTGTAGTTGTAGAGCGCTCAAGTGTCGTTTATTAAAATAAGATGTACTATCATGAGCCCAATGAAAACTCAGGGTGTGTGAATTTTAAAAACTTTTATTGACTCAGCTGAGCTCCTCTGTTTGGATAAGCCAGCGCCAACAGAAATTATTTTACTAAGTAGACATGAACTTATCAAAAGCCTTGTTTTATCTTTAGCGGAGAGTTAGACAGTTAACCATGAAAATACTGAGCACAGAAGGCAAAAAAAATACAACAGAGCCAGTGATCACATTAGGAAGGAAAGGAATAAAGGACAACTTACCACAACCCACAAGTCTTTAGTGATTTCCTATCAGAGCTGCATCGTCCAAATGAGGTTAAGTTTGCCTAAATTTAACATGTGAACTGTGGCGTTGCAGAGTGTTTGCATCCCTGCGGCTGCCCTACATGCTAGAAAACTTTCTGTGTGCTGGTGCCCACTCATGTCCCTCAGACAGCCTGCATCTGGTACAGACCATATTATTCAATAATTAAGTTAGAATAATAAAAGTGAGGGACTATTTACTTGACTTTTGGTCATAAAAATTCACTGCCCTTCTAGAGTCCTGACGACAAGGTAATTAATTCCTTTGGATCCCTAGATGACTCGATGAATGATTCACAAACTGTCAGGGTGCAGCATTTCTGGCAGCATTCTTGTACACATGGTGAAGGTTGTGAAAGAAAGCAGTTTGGCTTTGGAAGATGATCCTAACAAGGTTCTGGTGATGTTTCTGGGACAAAGCAGGGGGGTTGGTGTGTGTGTGTGTGTGTATGTGTGAGCTTTTTGGGTGTGGGTGTGTGTGGGTGTATGGGTGCATGCACAAGCTTCTCAATATAAGCCTGGATTCTTTTCAATCAAAATATCAAATTAAGGCCAACTTTTACTTAAGTTTTCCACACTTAAACAATATCTGTGCTCATCTACTTGAATACACGATGATGTTGTCTTCATGTTTGTCTAATCTGCCTTCTGAATAAAGCTAAGGTGATAGCTTTTTTTCTTCTCTTTGTTGTATTTCTCCTTTTGTCATTCTGTGTGAGACAAGGACAGAAACACTTGATAAATTTGCATCAGTGGAGACCTTTGTAGCCAGTTGGGTTGTGTTGATAAACCCTCAGGAGGTGATTGGTGGCCTGAAGGCCAGCAGGACACTGTGAACAGACTAAAAAAGGCATCACTGTTGCACTCGGATGGCAGGAGACATCACTGTTGCATCAAGGAAGCGGTCATTGAAGAGATGATTGGCATATCACATCTTCTCTTTTTGCTGTGGGCAGGTGAGTGAACAATTACAGTTTATAGGTCTGCTACTTACTGCAATCATTTGATATGCTTTGAGATAGTATTTATGTTAATAATAATAGTTTTAATAGTGGTAATTTGATGTTGAGTGAATTCATCACAACTACTGTTATCACACTTTTCACTTTTCAAGCTCACGTAAAAGCTAATTTATTTGTCAAGTACTGTAAGATAGCACAGTCATTGCAGTAAAGAGGTGCTATTTTTGTTCAAAAATGAATAAATAAAAAGCTACTTCAAAGAAAGTAGTAATATGGTACCTATTGTAATGCTACAGAATGTTCATGTTGTTTTAAGTCAGGTTAGGCATGTGACATACTTTTGAAGATAAATTTTGTCAGTGTTACAAGAGTTAACTCCCTGCCACCTGGTGGGCGACTTTCTCTTTCAGGTGTCACAGTGAGCTCACTGGATCTGCACAAGAGAATCGATGGAGGTCACGAGTGTGAACCAAGAGATCGTCATTACCATGTGAAACTAACAGTAAATACTGGGCAAGATCTGTCATTGTGTGGTGGCTCTCTGATTAGTGACCGGTGGGTTCTGACTGCTGCCCATTGCTGGACTCAGGGACGGTGAGAAAGTGACAATTTAACATGAAAGCTAGTTAACAGTGTCTTCACCCATAAATTCAGTCCTCAAGACCTAAAACTATAGAATTCACAAAATGAATGTTCAGGTATTACAGACCTTTTATACTAAAATATGATGTATTTACAGCACTTCAGTGATGTTTCTCTTCACTTCTACTTATCTGCAGGACTATGACTGCATATTTTGCTGTGCATCCACGTCTAGGCCAAAAGCCAACGGAAATACAAATCACTGATGAACCTCAGATTTATACTGACGACAGCGGGAGTCACGACATCATGCTGCTGCACCTACCTAAAGCTATTCGGATTGAACCTGTAGCACTTCCCGACTGTGGAAATCGCCCTAATATGTGAGTTTTTTTTTTTTTTTATTTTTTTTAATACAATATTTTATTAATTTTCAAAACAGA
>JAJHUR010134475.1:3855-22198 GCA_027495735.1 Lutjanus campechanus
AGTGGTGGTAAGGCAGTATCTCTGTAAGCTTCTTTGACATTGGCATACAGCAGATCAAGGGTTTTGTTTTCTCTTGTAGCACAGTTAACAAATTGTGTAAATCCAGTCAGGTGGGAGGAGAGGGTAACATGGTTGAAGTCTCCAGATATTATTATAAGTGCATCAGGGTGTTTAGTCTGTATCCTAGCAACAATTTCATGCAGCATTTCACATGGAACATCAGCTGTTGCCTTGGGAGGGATGTACACAAGTATTGTTATTATATGACCAAATTCTCTTGGTACATAATCATTAATGAGATTATTTTTATTTTATTAAACATTTTAATGCAGAAATGTTACATATTTTATCTTTAAAACAGTGATGACAGTTCTCACATCTCTTCTGTAAATACAAATAAAAATCTCACCTGTAACCTGAAACAACACACCTGCTTTCATCTTCAGACTTTAACAAACGACTCTTTAAATGTTGTGTCACTACTCAAACAAAAGTTTTTTTACTCTGTAAAAACACTAAAAGTTCTTCTTCTTCTGTGTCAGCGGGTGTTTCAGTGTGTTGACCTTTGACCTCTCACCTGTGCAGGTGAGCTGGAGGTGGTGTTGGACCGGCGGCTGCAGCAGGACGATAACCGTGGCCTCGGTCAGGGCGTCACCGACAACAAGCTGACCGCCAGTCTCTACCAGCTGCTGCTGGAGGACAGGAGGGGCGGGGCCCAGGTAAAGGGGGCGGGGCCCATGAAGAGGGGGCGGGGCACAACAGCATGACAGGCTGCTCTGATTATATCAAAGTGATTATTTATGATCAGTGCAAACGACAGTTTAAAGAGTTTCTGCAGGTTCAGTATGAGGTCACAATGTATCCATCTTCACCTGTTTACCTACAAGTTCAACTGATCAAAAAATGCTGTTAAATGTTACAAAACAAGAATAAAACTGAAAACTCATTTATCAATATTTCTTTTTTCTTTCTTTCCTCAGTTTAATTTTTTATTTCTAATTAAACGTAGCTTTTTTATTTATTATATTTATTTATTTTTTGTTAATATTTTCATTTTCAGTTTTGTTTATTTTTTTAAATCTTTTTTCCTGACAGGAAGTGGGAGGAGCCTCGGTGGAACACCTGTCCCTGCTCGCCCACCAGACCTCGCTCTCCCTCTGCCACCCGCCCATCACCATGGTCGCCCCGAGCAACAGCCAGCTGCCGAAGCTCCGCCCCTTCCTGCCGCTCCGCTCGTCGCTGCCGTGTGACGTTCACCTGCTGAACCTGAGGACGCTGGAGGACCCGCAGGTGAGAACGACACCTGGGCTGTGTCTCAATTCAGGGTCTGCATCCTTCGAAGGCCGCATTTGAAGGCCGGTTACGTCACAACACTGCGCGAAGGCCTGTCCCAATTCATCCAAAGTCGAAGGATCCTTCAAATTCGCACTTCAAATGTGTCCTCTTTTTCGGCCGTTGGGTGCCGCTTCGGAGGATGCACCGCTACTATCCTTCGCGGGCTCCCGTATCCCAAGATGCTTTGCGTGCTGCTGCAGCTCAGTTGGAAAAAGTGAACTGAAATGGCGACAGCGGCATCTAGTGGAGATTCAACGTATATTCGGTTTTTACTCACATCCATCCATTGAACATCCAACGCCATATATGTTAAACCAAACCCCCAAAATTCAGTTAAAATATGTGACTATTAATGCTGAGTAATGGTTAGCTTGATGCTATAAAAACTTCACTTTCAAATGTTTGAGGTTCAGAGGTTGCTTCATATAATGTACATAAAAAGACCGATAAATTTATATTATTTTATGTTGATTTAAAATGAAATTTCTTTTATTTTTACAGACTGTAAATTATAAAGTCTAGTAAAATGTTTGGAGTGGGTGAATAAATAAATAGATAAATCAATCAATCAATCAATCATGATTTTTAAAAAATATTATAATCCTTTTTCGTTTGTTGTCTTTCGCGGGCTTGGCCAGCAGTAATGGTGACGTGAGGGTAACGGCGGAAATACTCCGAAGGCTAGACCGTCCCATTTGGTTAATGGGGAGGACGGGTCCTTCGGGGGGAGCATCCTCCGAAGGACCCGGACTTCGGAGGATGCTTCCTTCGAAGGCTGCAGACCCTGAATTGAGACACAGCCCGGGAGACACGTGTGGAGTTTCTCTGCAGGAAATGATTCAAAACAGAAAAACAAAAAACACAAACAGAAACGTTTTGTTACATTCTGAAGGAAAACATCTGGAAAATAAATCTGCAGCTGGAGAATAAAATCCACAAAAAATCAACAAGAAAATGACAAAAGTATGAAAATATTAAAGTTGGAAACGACTGAAAACAACAAATGTTTGTTTGTTTGTTTGTGTTTGTGGTAAACAGGAAGCAGAAACTCCGTCACAGGAAGTGGCTCTCCTGCTCCACAGGAAGGGCTTTGATTGTAGCTCCGCCCCCAAGCCGCCGCTGCAGTGCACGTGGAGCGCGCACGAGGAGGTGGACACAACACACACACACACACACACTTCTCAAATTTTTTTCTTTTTTTAGTTTTCTTTTTTTACTGTATTTTTATTTATTGTTCTCTGTTAGATTCCTGAGGGGTATACTACGAAGCGAGATTAATGGGTTAGCGGGCTAGATCACCATGGTAACTGATACTGAACTCATCACCTGGTCGGGAGCAGGTTATGTTCTGTGTTTCAGATTAAATCAGCTGTAAAAAGCGCCGCTCTTTAACTAATTAAGGCTGTTCATGAGCGATACATATTATAAACTGAGGGAAGGCGTTAAAAATGAAAAGTTGCTGAGCTGTATGTTCGTAACATCACCGAACGAATCCGTATAATGCAGAAATCTAACAAAGCGTCACAGCAGCACAAACGCTGTCATGGTAACCTCCGTTTGGTGATGCGGAGTCATTTTTCCCGTTTGCTCCAGGTCATATTTACATGGTATATAATCCACACACTAATGAGGAAGCAACTACAGACACTTTGAAGACTTTTTACTGTTGTCTGTTTTGCAGCTCAGAACACTGATCAGAAAATTCATCATCATTTATCAGAGAAAATCTTAAATCATTTACACTTATTTTACGTTGGTTTGGTCAAAAACTTCAGTGATGTCACGTCTCTGTCATCACGGGACAGTGTCAGACTGACAGCGTCATGTTTAAATCTGCTGCATGAAGTTTTATTGATTAATGTGCAGTTTTTACGTTAGAAATAAACGGCAGCATTAAGATCGCATTTAGTCGATCAGTAATTTTCTGACAGAATTCTTCTTCTCCTGCTTTATTTGCAGCAACACTGTTGTCTTTTGCATATTGTCCACAGATCTTAATTATAACAACTTGATCAGTTTGACTGATGTTCGGCTCGCGATCGCTTCACTTTTTTCTTTTTTTTCCGCGATCGCTTCACTTTTTGCGGAAGAAGAGTCAAATGACGCAACAAACGCCCCTTTTTATGTGAGTGCGCACAGAGTCTGAAGACGAGAGCCTGAGTTAACAAAGCAAGTTCATAACCACCGTTGTGATACCAGTTATCTCTGACTGCGGTTTTAGGCTTTGTTGATCCAGATCATGCAAAGAAAGCCTGGCTATGTTGAGCTTCCTTCGTATTATACCCCTCTGCTTTTCTAATTATTGTTATTGTTTATTATTGTTGTTGTTGTTTTTTTCACTTTCTTGTCTCATTTGAACCGTTTGTTTGTTTGTTTGTTTGTTTGTGTCCAGGTGAATCTGGACGACCTGTTCTCTCCTCTTCAGTTCCGTTCTGTCCGTCGGTCGGGTCTCACTCTGCTGCGAGAAGACGACGAATCAGAATCCGCCCGGCAACAGCAGACGCCACACATCGCTCAGCTGCGGCCAATGGAAATCAGCGCCTTCCGTGTGGAGATGGACTGAAAAACATGAAGGAACAAAAAGTCAAAATTCTGCGTTTCTGGTGAAAACGTTCTGATCACTGAGACGTCGAGAAGACAATCAGAAACAAAACAAAGAGAAAATATAGAAAATGACGCGTCAGAGGCTGAATATATGGAAAATCTCTAAACATGAAAACCTAAATGTGATCAGAAATAGAAAAGAAAAAATTAAAATTAAAATAAAATTATCTGAAGGTGCAGCTGCTGAGAATCAAACCTCTGAAGCTCGACGGTCGTGGACGAGAACTTAACGTCACCTGTGAGCCCGAAACTTTATCACAAAATAAATAATAACTTCAGCTGTTAAAAATGAAAATATACAAATTAACGAGGAGATCAGAGGAGCGTTAATGCTGGAAAACACAAATAAAAAGGGAAAAATAGAAAATATAAAGAGGAAAACAGATAAATACACTAAGAAACAGAAATCATTTTTAAAAACTATAAATGAGAATAAATGAAAAATGGTTAAATGAAGCAGTTGAATCTTTTACTCTGTTTTCTGAGAAGCAGGTCAGAGTTCGAGGTAAACAAATAAACAAACAAACAAACAGGTCAGTCTGAAGGTTTAAAGGTCAAAGACAAGAAATACACTTTATTTTTAAAAAATGAAGAAATAAAAAAACAGAGAAAACACTGAAATGTAACTCGTACGTGTCTCAACACTCAACGAGACGAGTGAGGTTGCTACGGCAACAAAAAGGGACCAAACGAGCTCGTTAGCTCGCTGAATGTTTTTAAATGAGTGTGTGTGTGTGTGTGTGTGTGTGTGTGTGTGTGTGTGTGTGTGTTTCCATGGTAACTGTCAGTAACTGCTGTTCTGATTCTTTTCTTTTTTTTAAACCAATGAAGTGAAGTTGTTCTGTTTCATAAAAGAATGAGGAATTGTGGGTAAAGTGTCTCCAGCCAACATGTGATTGATTTTATTTTGTTATTGATCTGTTGATCTGCTGCGCTGGATGTTTTTATTCAGTCAGTTTGTGTAATTTTGTGTTAAAAACGTTGAGGAATGTTTCCAAAATGCACATATTTCCTCGTCTGAATGTTGAATGTTTTTATGATTCTGCTGTGAAAGGGAAACTTTAGGTCTTCTGGGTATTTTTTCTAATTTAGAAATTCTATATTTTCTGTAAACGGGTTTACTGCTGAAACATATATGAAGTATTTAAAAGATAAAATGATTAAAACTATTTTTACATCTATGAATTTGTTAAAAAAAAAAACAACAGAATGTTGTTGTTGCTTCTCTAGTTTATTTCCTGACAAATTTCTGGTTTCAATACGAAAATAAATTATTGTTTAATTTTTCTTCTTGTTGACAGATTGTTTTACTGAGCAGTTCATATTCATACAAGGTTTCTTTGTACGCGTGTACTCGCAGTCAAGAATTTGATGGTTTTTCTTTATTTTTCTTATCTTTGGACAATACTAGAGAAATTAAAACTATGAAATATGAAATTATGTATTCGCAAAATGTGAAAACTAAGCAAAATGTGTTTTTTTTATTTTAGAGTCTTGCGTAGGAGATGGACAAGTAGACCAACAAGTTGCAAAAGGACTCCCACACTCTGTCTAACAGTTAAACATTTATTTGAGACAACGAGACGAGACCTTCATCAGGGGCACGTTCAATCTGAAAACATTGTGCACAGTTTAGCTACAGTTTTCGAATTGAACGGCATGTTTCTTCAAAATGATGCACAACAGAGTGCTCAACACAGCACCTTTTCTGTTTAAATATGTTTTGCCTGATGAAAGTCTAGTCCTGAAACATCACAAATAAATGTTGTATTGCAAGTTAGACTGTGCACGAGTCCTTTTGCATATTTTAGATTTTTAAAAAACAAAAAGACTCACACAGTCTCCTACATTTGCAAACAAAGATTTAGTCTGACTCGGAGGATGCACACTGCAGGTATAAGTCCTGCTATTGGTCACTTGTTTAAATCAGCATCACAGCGTCTACTACAGTATCTACGTTTTCAAAGGAGAGGGTGGGGCACCAACTGATGTACATTATAGAAAACACTTCACACCCTCGTGGTGAAACAGTGGAGCACCTTCACTAACAGAACGATCCAGCACCGCTGTCACAAGTCGATTGTGGGTTAAAGAATTGTCTCATATTCCAAATTGTAACTGTGGATGTATTTGGGTCATATTGGTGATATTTCTCCAGAACAGACTGCAGGTCAGATGCAGGCCAACTCTTTTGCACTGAGTTGTTTTTTGTCAACCTGTTTGTTTTATTCTTCTGTTTGTTTGAAGCTGCTCTGTGCAGATGCACATCTGTGTTTATTGAGTCCTGTTAAATGCTGAAATTGCCATATACTGGCCTACTTATTATTCTCATTAGTTTCAGATTGAGGAAATATTGTCATCTCACGGCGGTCCATACAATCTGATAACTGCAGAAATGTTACTTTCTTTAAGCTTTATTACAGTGTCTCTGGTTTAATACTTGTAAAGAGGTGGTTGTAGATCTATAAAGATCATCATGAAGACAAGCGATAACTTCTCAGGTCACCTGTTAACACACGCTGACACAGTACATTTAGAGCTTTTACTTTCAGTTAAAGGTGTTTTATTTTTCAAGCATGCAGTGAAGCAGAAATCATCTTCCTGTGAGTAGAAATCAGTAGCAGTCAGATCAGAGTCCTCTCTGTTTGTCTGTTAGTGACAACATGACTCTCAGTTTGGTTTCAGTGCTCTAAGAGCTGCTCCTGACCTATCAGGAGCCCAATGCGTGTTCTGCTCAGGGGCCCCCCTACCTGACCCCTGAGCCATAGAAAGTGTTTGTATTTGTCCTCCTCTGAACCAGTCGGCTGCAGCTGTTGCTTGAAGCTCAGAGCAGAATGTGGTAAAAAACAATCAATAATCAAATCTGAAGCTGGTGGTGGCGTTGGTTCTGTTACCTGCTAATTAGTCCAGTTCTCTCAATATTCTACAGTTAGCTTTATCTATAAAATGTAAACATAAGCCTTTGGGCTGTAGATGCAGCTTTATGTCTCAATATAGTCAAATAAAACTCACTTCAAAGCTGGATGTCTCTTCAACTGAGCTCCCTCGTTTCATTATTTTTCTGAAAATCATTCCAAATTTAGGGTTTGTCTCGGTTGTCTTTAACCTCTGACCTTTTCTTTGTTTCAAACAACACTGGACTGTTTGTGAGTTTATTATTTTATGTTCTTTATCTCTCTGAAAGCTGATAGGACAGAGCGGGCGTCTCCTCTGAGTGTGAAGACTGAGCGTGCTCAGTTCTGTTTCACCTGTTCGGCCTCACACAGCTTCAGCAGACAAACAGGTAAGAACAATCACATCTTTTTAAAAAGCTAAAACATAGCAGGAATATATCTTTATAATACAGCCTTTAATTTACTGTATTTTGTATCATGTATTTTCTGCAGTTTACAGTGTAATGTTGTAGATTTGTCAAATCAATCAGTACACAAAGTACAAAACGTTTTATACACAACTTGCACAGTAAGAACAAAGTGTGCAGGCTGGTGTGAAGTCGTCTTCATCCACTCAGAGGACGACGCAGTCACGACAGCTTGATGTTGGTCAGAATTCACCAAGCTGAACTTTGTGTGAATATTCTCACAGATTAAATTTGCTTCCTCTGATCACAACAGTTCCTTTGGAAGATTTTGCTCTGTGAACCTGGAAGTGTTGACTTCTTCAAAGTTATATGTGATGAATATAGAGTATGTTTCTCCAGCATCAGACACAGATGATAACTTGCATATGACGGTAATTTTGCATAATTAGCATTGAGTAGCATAGTCACATATGGACACTATTGGAGTGCCTTTGGGGGGTTATTGAGGATCATTACTCTACTTCTGACTTTTTAAAATTTTAAAATGTTCAGACCTATGAAAGCGGCCATTTTAACTCCCAGTGGAGCGATTTTTCCAGGTTTACCTGTTCTTGACTGTAACTGGTTCTTATTACATATATTCATAGATGACATTACTGCACATCCTCTTTACATCACAGTTTATTTATTGTATAATTATAATTAGTTTTAGATTTGCAGTACTTAAGTGTTTTTCATCTTAGACTGTCATGTTTTTACCTGCCTGATTTTCTTTTTCAAACACCAACATGGGGTTATTTGAAGGAGTTTTATTGATCATGTGTCAGTTTAACATTGGAGTCATGATCAGTAAGACTGTTGGTTCAATATTTGATCTCACACAGAGACTTTGACCCTGATATTATTATATACAGGTTGTAAAATCATTATTGCAGGTTGAGGTTTCCTCATTGCTCAGAAATGACGTGTCCAAAGTTCTCCATCCATTTCTGCTGAATAAATGTTTTTATGTGATGTACTCACAGTCAGAATTTAACTTTTTAGTTCACCAATTGTGTTTGGAAATATCCTATAATTTATAACCAAGCGGAAGTTATTCTGTCCGGTCCATTTGCTCAGCGTCCCTCGGCTTAATGTCTTAACTGACTAAAATCCTCACCAATTTGGAGTTGAAATCTGGCCACATGACCATTTTAAAATTGAAAAAAGTCAGAAAAATTATTATTATATTGTCCATAGGAGACTATGATACATACTTCATACTAATTATGCTGCTTATGCAAATTGCTTAGTTTTGTATGTTAGAATTCAGCAGTTTCTAAATGCTGATGACCCATACTGTATATTCATCCCATCAAAATTTCTAAGTGTTATAAGTTTATAAATTATAGAAAACATAAAATGTACAAAATATTAAAAGTGTTGGTTCTGTTGCCTGTTAATTAGTCCAGTCTTCTCAATATTATTCAACCAGCTTTAGCTATAAAATGTAAACATGAGCCTAAAGGCTGAGGCTGCAGCTTTATGTCTCAGAATAGAAAAAGAAAACTTTTACAGATGAGTGACTGCTCAGATTTTCTTTTATACATTTTCAAATATAAAATATTAATACTATGGCTCAGCTAAATACATGCTGGTTATTATTTATTGAGAGATGTACATCCATATTACCCAGTATTTCCAGCTAATCAACTTTTTAAATTCAGTCAGTTGACTGTTTTTTACCTCACATCAGTGAAGAGTTGTAACTAGACTTTGGTTGGACAGATTCATTAATCATTGTCTTGTTTTTAACATCATAGGCTCTCTGAGGAGTGCCAACATGTCCATATACTGACTGCACTGCTGTTTCAGACTTTTGTGCATATTGTGCCCGCACGCATATGAACACTGCTGCCTGTTGATCTCTGTCGATGTTCAGCTCAGAGAAGGTAACAGTGACGTGTGTGAACACATGTTCATGTGTGCATGCATGAAATGAAAGTCATGCTTCCCAAATACTGAATTTAAAAAGTTGATTAGCTGAACATGCTGGGTGATATGAATCCAAATCTCTCAGTAAATAATAACCATCTTCAGTTGAGCCATAGTATTAATATTTTATATTTAAAAACGTATAAAAGAAAATGTGGGGAGTCACTGAGCTGAAAAGATTTTATTTGATTATTCTGAGACATAAAGCTGCAGCCACAGCCTACAGGCTCATGTTTACTTCTTACAGCTGAAGCTAACTGTATAACACTGAGAGGACTAATTAGCAGGCAACAGAACCAAATGTCAGAGTTACATTTTATTATTTTATATTTTTTATTTAGTTATTGATCAGCAGCTCAGTCTCTGTTTCAGTGTGAATGAGGTCTTTACCTTCCAGGGCTGTAGTGGTAAAAATGTGTCAGTTGATTCATCCTGTTATAAACAAATGTGGATTAGTTATAAACTTCAGTTCCCCAAACACCAGACTAGCCTCTCCCTTTGTACACAAAGTGCATTTTTATTATAAATATGGGGAGGTTAATATCCAGCCAGCATCACTGGAAATGATGTTGCAAGGAGCGATCAGTGCCTAAAAATTTTGTGCCATCACTCCAAATCATCTGGTCTCACTGATAATTTGCGGCAGATCAGACTCCTCTCTGTCTGTCTGTCATTAATAACATGACTCAATTTGGTTTCAGTGCTTTTCTCTTCGCTGACACTATTAGAGTCTGATTAACATTAATCAATAATTAATCCATAAGTGCAGCTCTTTAGTGCACCAGTTTGACTCTGAGTCAGATTCAGTGTTTGTCTTGTTTCATTCTTAATATTATTGTCACAACAGTTTATATTCACTCGTTGTTTATTAAACATGAATTGCTTCTTATCTCTCTGAAAGCTGATAGGACAGAGTGGACGCATCTTCTGTTGAGTGTGAAGACTGAGCGCGCTCAGTTCTGCTTTGCCTGCGTCGTCTCACAATGCTTCAAACAAACTGGTAAGAACCACATCATTAAAAATAAACATCTTCATCCCACAGAGAAGTTTAGAAATAATGAAATGATCAAACTGTTAATAATTTGTGACAGAAAATCTGATGGTGGAAACATCGAACACATGGAGGGCTGCTGACACTTTCTGCTTCTCAGTTTCCTCTTATTTTCTTACTTTTTTGCATTTTTATCTTAGAGAAATAAATACAATGCTCTGTATAATAAGTGTATTATTATTATTATACACAGTACTATTTTTTGTCAGAACTTTTTCCTGCATTGGCAGTTGCATGTGTGTTGCTTTTAGTCTGGATTATGATGTTATCGTTCGAGTCACTCTGCTGCCAGTCCACTTGTCCATTTGTGATTGGTCACATGCTCAAAACTCCACTCCTTTGATGTGAACATGTGACCTTTCTGAGCTTAATTAATGTCCTGTGACAGGTCAGGTTTATGGTCCCAACAGGTTTATTCCAGATCTGCATTTATGACAGACTGATCAGAGCAGAAACACTCAGTGCAAATCCCCCATAGCTTGTTATTTGTTTACATTTTCACATTTTACATCTTTACAAGTGTGAACTGTACCATATTTTTTCAGAGTGTATTTATGAGCTCCAGCACCAATCAGCACTGATGGAAGCATGACACAGCTGATTTTCACCCCTTTTCAATGGAGGCAATGAAAGCTTGTTGCCTCCATCAGTAACTTCAGAGACTCTTTTGCTCTTGTGTCTCACATGTGCTGCTTTACTTGACTCAGTTTGACTCAGTTTGACTTTGTTTGACTCGTTTTGACTGGGTACTTCAGCCCAGCACTGTTGGACTCTGGTTTAATATTTTATCCCATATTATCTCTGGACTGTGGCACTGAAATTATTTTATTCAGGCTGTAAATTCCTGATTACAGGTTCAAGATCAGAACGTACTCAGATATGACCTGTTCAAAGTTCTCCATCCTTCTCTGCTGGCTCCTCCTACTCATGTTGCACATATTAGTGAAATGAATTCTTAAAGAGGATTTAAAGCTTTTGCACATACATGAACCAAAATAGAAGGTGCAAATGGAGATGGACAGCTGTGACAGGGGTGTTTCTAGAGGCAGGGTCGGGGGTGGCACTGGTTTTGTAATCAGACGTTGGCTGTGATTCCCTTTATGCTACTCACCAAAACAAAACTCAAACACAAAAAACTACATCCTACAACAAATGGGTGAATAAATAATAAATCATAAAAATTAAATTATTCTTCACAGTGGAATGCTGAGGAAGGGGAGTTAAAAATAAAGCATTGAAGCTTTATATTATATTTTTATGGCACCACTCTGTTGTATTGGGATTGTTTATCAGAAGATCAAAAGCAAAAACAAAAGGCAAGAAATATTTGATTATGTTCTTTAATAACATCAGTTGCAACAAGGCACAAATGTTGCAGGGACGCTCATAACGGTTAATGCTGTCTCTGTTTCTGCTGCCAGTTAAAAGTCTTGATTCCAGCTGCAGGCGGGACAAAGAGGACTAACAAACACCAGGCACAATGGGTTGCAGTAATCTAACCTTGACAGAGATTAATGTAGTGACAATAGTCTTCATTATCGCTGATGGAGTAGAAATTTTGACAAAGTTCCTCAGCTGAAAAGAAGCAACTCTAAACCACAGTGTTGATCTGTTTGTCAAATTTCAGTGTTCTGTCAGAGATGACACCACAACTCCTGAACATGAAGGTTTGATGTCTACATCTGGACTCCCTGTGGCATCGGGTCGACCACTTCTGTTTTGCTGTCAGTCAACTGAAGGCAGTTTTTTGCCCCCCAGCATTTCACATCCTGAAGAAAATAATGGATGTGATGGAGCTGGGATCCCCTGGATTCAGTAGAAGGTATATCTGCTTATCATTGGTGTAACAGTGAAAAGAGACTTTGGGCCTCATGCAGCCACAGTTCTTATTGCTTTTATATATTTACATGTTTCCTGTAAAACAGTCAGTTAGTGAGGGACTTGTTGCAGATAATGATTGGTGTTTACAGTGGCCAATAGTGCTGAATCTGCAGTTCTGTATTCATTGCTGGTCTCAGAAGCTGTTTGTCCTAGTGACCAGCTGTGTTCAGTAGGAGGCAGCTGAGCCCAGTTCTGAACAAGTCCAAACAGCTGTGTGAGTCTCATGTGTCTCTTTGTGTCTCCACAGAGTCTCTGTGATCAGCTGATCACAGTCTACACTGTAAAACTGTTGGATTCATCATCAGAAGATCAGAGTTCAGCTGCTTCAACAGGAAACACACCAACAACTCCTGAAGATGGCCTTGGTCCCAAGAAGAAGAAGATTGAGCAAAGAACTGCCTCCTGAACTGTCTGAATTAATGAGCCAGGATAACAGAAGTATTCAGTGTGAAATTATTATACTTAAATTATGTGCAAAATCATTCATCAGAAAACTTGACAGAGGTGAACCAAGAATGAGAGAGATTGTTGGGGAATTTCAGAAGATTGTTGATGAAGTAAGAGAGATGCAGAAGTCCAAAAATAAAGCCAGAAAGGCAGGAGCTATAACTGGAGCAGTAGGACTTGGAGTCCTTGGCATCGTGGCATCCCATCTGACTATGGGAGCGAGCTTAACGCTGGCAGGAGTAGCAGGAGCAGGAGCAGGAACAGCTGCTGCTGTTGGAGGTGCTGCTACTGTTGTTGGTGTGAGCATAACAAAAATGATAGAAGAGAGCGGAAGTGCTGACAAAGTAGAAAAACTGGGGAAAGAATTCAAGAAGATTGTTGAACCACTGAAGAACGACCTGGAAAGAATAAAGATGGTGTGTGAAATGTTGCACGAAACACCAGCTGAATTTCTGGCTCAATGGACTTTGAAAGACATGGAGCAGTTTGAGAGGATTCTTACTGACATGTCTAAAGTGGGAACAAGGACTGAAAATGCTTTGGTTGCTGTTTTAGCAGTGTCATCATTTGTAACTGCCCTGATATTGCTTTTGACCAACTTCATTGCAACCGCTGAACGGGATAAAAAGTTCAGAGACTCCATCATCCAGTCAGCAGATAAGTGTGAGTCAATCATTGATGAATTTAAAATGATGAAAGATCAACTGAAACGCATTATAGAAGATGAGTGACTAAATCTGCAGTAAATTTGGGAGATGAATTATCCTCCGATCCAGAACAAACTCCACGCATAATAAAACAAAGCAGCCAAAATACAGAAACTGTGCAGGTGAGACTTTAAAAAGTCCAAAGGATTTATGGAGGGAATCTCACCTGAATAATCATTGTATGCCAGCAAATACAAATGTTTTCCGTTTTGATAGTTGAGTCCCAGAGCCCAGTAACTAACATTGGGAGGTGTAATCATATTATAGTTATGTACAGTACAGTTAGGCTGAAAAAATGCTTTAAGTGGCCTGAAAAGTAAAACACGCTAATGCTAAATTTGAGAATCAAAGACACTGGTTTAGTATTTATTTATGTTCAAAACTGATAGAATATAAAGATGATTGAAGCGAGGTGCTGAATGCTCAACTATGCTGCTAAATGTGGCAGTTCTATGAACCTTTTTTTTTTGCAAAATATTGGCTTAGGAAGGTAGGTGGGATAAGTAACTCCCCAAATGATACTGCAAATATGAGGAAGGGTTAAACTATAGTAAAAAGTTAATATGCACTTCTGATGAACCAAACAATAGTTAGATTTACAATGTTTTTGTTCTATACAAAGATATAAGAAAATGGGTTTTTTTTTGACATTGAGAAATAATTTGTTTAGTTGGAAACATTTTAAAACATAGTTAACTTTGGCCAGAAGTACAGATTAATTATTATGTGACAAAAGTAAGCTAGTATCATAAAGTTTTGTAACCAAGCAGAATAATGCAGCAGCCAGATCATTAATATAAATAAAGAAAGGGAGTGGTCGTAAAATAGATCCCTGTGGGACCCCGTACGTTATATGAGCCCCATTAGATGTCCAACTATTTATATTCACAAACTGTCGTTGATCATGAATATAATTGTAAAACCATTTGTAAGTGATTCCAATGAAATGATAGTGCAACTATTTTTGGAGTAAGATGTCGTTATTAATCATGTCAAAAATATTCTTAAAGCATATTTGTTGTTTTTAAAGCAATATGAATTTTATCACAACCTTTTCAATATAATACTGTGTATACTCTCAATCCATCAACACACTGGGATGGAGAGTGGCTGGAGCGTTTTTCATGTGCAGGAGCTGATTCTTTTTTAAGCCTCATCAAACTTGGTTAAATATTTTTTCTTTGCAATTCCAATGAAGTTGTGATTGTTTCTATATTTCTTAGAGAAACATAAACATATTTCTTAACTCTCACCCTTCAAAGAGGATGGATTTCTTCTAAATTGTTTATACAACCTATTCCTTGTTTTTTGCTAACTTGTGGAGACCTGGAGTAAAGCAGGGTTTTTTGAACACACTAACTTTTTTATGCTTACATATCCAGTCAGGGGAAAACTGGATAGAACCTCACCAAGCAGGTTCACTAATAGGTCAATGTTTCTTTTATTGAAAACTTTGAAGAACTTTGAAGATTTCTTGGTTTCATGTTGTTTCACTGTGATGGGAAGCTGTTGTACTTGGCAGAAGGACAGATGGATGATTCTTGCTGCTGTTCAAATTCAACCTGGAAACGACCTGTGGAATGAGTTCCTGAGTGGATGTATACATACGTAGCCTAAATAAATGTATATACTCTGAATGTAATGAATTATCTGTATATATGTTGTATTTGTATTATAGATGAACATTGTCATAGATGGGAGATGTTTATTGACTATTTTAATTAACAGAGTATTCATACAAAGCCTTAAAATAACTCATATGTATACTGTAAAAGACTGACTTGATCCTCTTGAGTTAAAATGTGAATGTAAATCAAGATGCCGCTTTTTAATGAAACTCACCTGTCATGGATTGACTAACAGTTGTAGCTTAGTGTTATACTTCTTCAAACAGACCATTGGCAATACCTGCAGACTCATTGGTAATGAGCTGCATCAGTTTCTGATTGATAATCAGATCTGATGTATCTGTGTAATGATTATCAGAGATATTATTGTTGTTGATTTAGACTGACTGTTACACGACAGCACAATGAAAAACAAACTGGACGTCTTCCCAGTGAAGGACAGAGGAGACGAGCGTCCTACTGTGGATAAATGAATGAATGAAGGAAGGCTTTATTTCAAACATGTGAGAGTGATACAAAAATAGCAAAACAAAAAAACAAAATAAAAGAACAAATAAACATTTAAATAAATTGAGAACAACTGAAACAATATTAACAACATGTTTGAAAAGGAGTAGGAAGAAGCATTAGCTTATTTAATCCTACCCCTTCTCCCCATAATAATCATAATGTTTACGTTTTACTTCCTGTGTAACCTTTTTTTTTAAATTACATACTACACATACAGCAAATAAGCATATGTGCCTATGCCAACAATAGATAATAAATAAAATAAATAAGCTAACTAAACATGTAAATATGTGAGAACCCTAGTATTCGTCACACTGTTCTTCTTCCCTGTACCTTGTGAATACCATATGTTTGTACCGCTGTTTGAACACGCTCATGCTTGGACATTGCCTCAGCCCCCTCCCCCTCCCTTTGAAAAAACAGTTTTTGAATATTTCCTGGGAGTCGGTTGTTTATTGCTCTGTACATGATTTGTGCTGTTTGAAAATTAACCAGATCTGTGAGTTTCAGTGTTTTTGATTTTAAGAATAAAGGATTTGTATGTTCCCTGTAACCAGTGTTATGAATTATTCTTATGGCTCTTTTTTGCAGTATAAACAGTGGTTGTAATGTACATTTATAAGTATTGCCCCAAATTTCTGCACAGTAATTTAAATATGGTGGTATCATGGAACTGTAGAGAATGTGGAGTGATTTGTGGTCCAGAAAGTGTTTTGCCTTACTTAGTACTGAGATGCTCCGTGACAGTTTGTTTTGTACATGTTTTATGTGAGATTTCCATTTTATTTTTTCATCCAAAATTACACCAAGAAATTTATTTTCATGAACCCTTATAATGTTAACCCCATCTACCTGTATTAGTGCTTCAGTATTCATTTTGCAGTTCCCAAATAACATGAATTTAGTTTTGTTTAGATTTAATGATCATTTGTTTCTGTCTTTAATTTACACAGTTCTGCAGTGATCATCCCCAGAAGCTCCTGTAAATTACCCCCCGAACAAAAAATATTTGTGTCGTCTGCAAATAGAATTCATTTTAATACTTTAGAGACTTTACAGATGTCGTTTATGTAAAGGATGAACAGTTTTGGACCCAGTACTGACCCCTGGGGGACACCACAGGAAATGTCCAAGCATGAGGAAGCACAGTCTCCCAACTTCACAAACTGTCTCCTGTCCCCTAAATAACTCTTCACCCAGTGTAAAACTATCCCTCTGATCCCATACCGTTCCAGTTTATTGATTAATATGTCATGATTGATTGTGTCGAAAGCTTTCTTGAGGTCGATGAATATTCCAATTGCGTACTGTTTATGATCTATAGCGTTGGTGATTTCCTCAATTGATTCCAGTAATGCCAGTGATGTTGAACTGTTTGATCTGAATCCGTATTGACTGTCAGAGAGTAATTTATGTTTATCTATGAATCTGTCTAATCTGTTGTTGAATATTTTTTCTAGAATTTTTGAGAATTGTGGTAGTAAAGAAACAGGCCTGTAGTTTGTGGAGTGGTGTCTGTCCCCAGTCTTATACAGCGGCACAACTTTAGCTATTTTCATTTTGTTTGGAAATTTACTGGTTTGGAATGATAAGTTACAGATGAAAGTTAGTGGTTTAGAAATCCCCTCAATAACCCTTTTCACAATTTTCATATCAATGTTATTACAATCAGTAGAAGTTTTATTTTTACAATTATTTACAATATCAATTATTTCTTCCACTGCTGTGAGGAACATTGAGCTTTGATTTCTATCTATAAGATTATCATTCCAGTCCTGAGATGACAGTGGAGAGACCAGAGACAAGGCTGCTGACTGGACGAGAGAAAAAGACTCATCATGTCCACAAAGACACACTGAAGTTCACACCACCTTCGTCCGTCCAGAGACAGTTTGGACTGAGAACTCCTGCACTTAATGATCAGAAGAAGTGGAACGTTTCCCGACAGAACCACCACCCCGAGGGTTCTTTACTGTGGAACCTGCAGTGGAACTGAAAGAAACCACACACTTCCACACTAAACGGTCATGTTCAGTTCTGATCTAAATTTTAATAAACGTTCTCTAATGTGGAACTTTTCTCCTGCTGGGTTCTGGGACCAAAACAGCCACTTATGAAAAATATATGTTGTGTTTTTGATTGTGATGTGTGAGAATCTTTTTCTCATCAGAACATAATGTTCAGAGTGATGCTCACAAATCTAAGAAAGTTTAAAATATATAAAATACTAAAACATAACTCTGATCTTTGACTCTGCTGCATGATAATTAGTCAGATAATTGATTTTAAATCCAATATTTAATCAATCATCAGAATCACAGAAAACCAAACCTAACTCAGATGAGACTCAAAAATCAACGTTTTCAGGCTTTCGACCTACTGCAACTTTAATGAAGCCCTCAGCTTTGGTTCGCCCTGGTGGTTGGCTGAGTGCTGGTTGAGCAAGTGCTTGATTTGATTTGCAGCAGAGCCGCATTTTAAATGTTAATATCACCAACGATCATGTTAATTTAATTGTGATGGTGATTAAAATTCGATTAATTGTGCAGCCCTAGTAATAATAATAATAATAGATTTTATTTGTAATGCACTTTACATTTGAAGGCAAATCTCAAAGTGCATAATACAGCAACAATAAACAATAAACAAGAAACAATAAACGAATATCAGTAAAAACAGAATAGAAAGCAATAAAACAGAATAGCAAGCAACAGAATGAGTCAGTAAAAACAATCAACAGATAAAATCAGATAAAATCAGGCAGGGAAAGCCTTTCGAAAAAGGAAGGTTTTTAGTCCTTTTTTGAAGGCATCCACCGTCTGTGGAGCCCTGAGGTGGTCAGGGAGGGCGTTCCACAGACGGGGAGCAGCAGCCTCGAAGGCCCTGTCGCCCATGGTCTTGAGCC
>JAJHUR010134476.1:2925-13013 GCA_027495735.1 Lutjanus campechanus
TAAGTGCAGAGGGAGATTCACACGGATAATGAATGGACTGTTAATGTGCTGCGGCCAAGCAGCTAATGGACACACACACACACACACAGACACATAAAAACACACAAATACAAAAATACACTTTCACTATAAGGCGTGTACACACACACACACACACACACACAAACAGAGGTGGTAGCTGGCTAATGGCTGTCACTGTTGACTGATCACAGTGATCAGGCTGCTGCAGCTCTAATTGCAACTAAACAATCTGAAAACAACCAGAGTCAGGTCCACTAGAGGAGGAGGAGGAGGAGGAGGAGGAGGAGGAGGAGGAGGAGGAGGAGAGAACAACCAGAGAGCCAGAGAGGAAGAGGAGGAGAGGAAGGGGAGGACGAGCTATAGGAAGTAAGAACAGGGAAGAAAAAATTAAATTAAATCGATGCAATGAGACAAAGGAAAAGAAAACAGAAAACAGAAGTTAACAAGGAGCTGAATGAATGAAGAAACAATGTAAACAATTTATACATTTTGATTTCTACAGATTTTTAAATGTTCATTTTACTTGATTCATCTATTTATTTACTCTTTTGGTCTCGGATCGGATTGTTTTCCCCACATTTCAGAACTTCCTTCAGAACTCACTATGACCTATAGTGACCTCCAGGATGATCACAACTTTGTGAAACTTCACAACCACAAACTGCAGACTTGGTCCATTCAGAGGATGGATGGCTTACAGGGGGTCATACAGGGGGTCTCTGAGCAATCCCAAGAATAGATGTGCTCGCCATCCAATTGCTGAAAAAATAAATTCTTACAGGAATCTCTAAGTTAGTTTTTTGATGCTAAATCACAGCATACATGTTCCTCAATGCTCTGATGTCTTAATGTGGTATTTTGGAGGAATATTTTTCAATTTTTATCAATTCTCAAGTGGTAGAAAATGATTACGTTATGGTGAGGGGAAAAAAAACTGTCTGCAGTAGTTTTCTTATTTGCTAAGTGAATGTGTTCATTTTGTAAAGCATTTTATTTTATGTTTGCATCTGCCAGTGGGGCATCAGGAGAAGAGTGGGCAGAACAATATGTTAATGCCATTATAGGAGAGACTTGATGTTCTCTGCAATTAGGTAGAAAAAATATGTCCACATACTGGTGTCAGCAATAGGCTGAAAATACAGGCCAGCATCCCGGATATTGACTAAAATCCAATCTCAGCGCCTGCATGTCATATTAATCTTTAAGTTCCAAGCTTTCAGGCAATATATACCACTTCTACATGTCATGTACTGTTGACCTGGTATCTCCTGCAAAACACAAAAATGGGTCTACGGTGGGGACGGGTGGAGCGAAAGAGGTTAAAAGGGTGGATGAGATGTAAACATCTGCCAGTTATATTGAGACAGAAGAAAATGATCTTCGTGTATCTTTATCTCTTTTTCAATAAAAAAATATACAGCAAAGAAATAAAACAGACAAGATGTTTGTAAAATAAAGGGAAGAAGGGAAGGAAGAGAATGAACAAGTGAAGGGAGCAAGAAAGGAGGAGAATGTGGAGGGAAAGATTTTCAAATCAGTTTCTTTTCTCAGTGTAGAAGAAGACCACAGATGACTCAAATTTCTGAACACACACACACACACACAGCAGTGACAAGAAGTGAATGACAAGACTTTTGCAATGCGAGAGAGAGACAGAAAGGGAGATTACATCTAATTAACCAAGTCCAGCCAATTAACCAGCAGCCAATTAGAACTGAGAAACCAATCAGGATGTTAATTGGCATCCAATACAAATGTTAGGCAGAAATTTACAAAGGACACAGTGTGTGTGTGTGTGTGTGTGTGTGTGTGTGTGTGTGTGTGCGTGTGTGTGTCTGATTTGACTGTGCGCTCGTGTGTGTGTGATAGGAAGAGAGAGGGATAACAGGGATCAACCGCAGAGGAAATGGAAGGATATAAACCGAAGAGTGAAAAACAAACAGAAAACAGATGAACAGAAATACGGAGAGATTCAAAGCTAAACAGAAAATAAAAACCAACGTTAGCGTTTTTGTTTTTTTTTACCTTGAGGCCATCCGATGGGCACGGAGCCTGCCGGTTGGCCGACGGCTCTCCCGAGGCCGCGAAGGGCTCGTGCGATTGGCTGGTGTAGAGGAGGCGGGCCTGGATGCAGCGGAGGGCGCGGAGCATCCAGCCATGTTGGCGCCGGATCTGCCGCTGGAGCTGATCCCATTGGCTGGAAACCATATGGAGGATATCCTTCAGACCTGCAGGGCGAGAGACATCGGGATAAACCAGAGAGAAAGAAGCAGAGTGAAGAGAGAGAGATACTGAGAGGGATGGAAACAGAAAGAAAATGAGAGAACGAAACCAACTGTCACACTAATTTCATATGAGCTCGTCCTGATGTCACAAAAACATTAAAACTATTGCCAGAAGGAGGAACGGTTATAAACCGGTTTTAAGGTTTGTCACCTTCTTTTTTGTCATGCTCAACAAAATTTAGGCCCAATAAATCATCACAAAACTGCTTCAGACCAGGATTCATGTGTTACACTGACTAAACCAGATGATATATAGTCAATACTTTTATGTTCATTATTTTTTAAGTGCATGTTAATGTAGCACAGCTTCCAAAATGTTATCAGGTGTTTCAGATCCTTTTACAGGGTCCTTCTCAAGAAGTTTAAGCATTAGCATTAGCTTACAATAGCTCGCAACACTTCTGAAATCTGTTAGTAAGAGTCGATGTTTTAGCCGAGAAACTCCACACTTAACGGCCAGAAATGAGACGCTGCTTTTATTTGCTTCTTCGAGGAATCAAAGACCTCGTGTTTCAACAATTACTCCTAATTTCAGGGTTAAATCTGCTACCGTCGTCACTGCATATGTGCAGATATGAGGATGGAAAGCTTGACAGGCATAGCAACAGTAACTAAGGAGGGCGGAGCTTAGCGAAGGGTTTTATGACAATATTCTTGCTTTATAACAGCATTTAAAACATTCATCTAGGTGGAGTTTATGATGGAGTACACAAGCTCATCTGACAGGGCTGCATTTGACACAAACAGTCTCAAGCACTGCAAATACAATCATCAAAATGTCAGTGAAACAAAAATCATCTGCACTCAGTTTAAATAAAGCGACTGAGCTTTGTTGTAACCTGCACTCGACAAGCCTCCGCCTCCTCATGTGCTGTCTAAAAAACAACTCTCTCTCTATCATTCTGTTTCCTGGCTCCAAAAAAAAAAAAAAAAGATCTTAAATTTTGTAAAAAACAAAATTATATTGAATGTTTCTTTGGCTGGCAGGCAGTTTTCAGCCTGCTGTCTTTTCTGTCTCTGCTTCTCCATCTCAGTCTTTGTCTTTATCTCTCTCGGTTTCTCTTTCGGCTACATTCATACGAGTTCTCCTCTCTGAAGGTCACTCTGTTAATCCAAATATTAATAATGAATGGAACAGAGTTGGGGCTCCGTTATGGCCACCTGTGTGTGTGTCTGAGTGTGTATCCACTTATTGTGTGAGTGTGTAGGAGGTGTGAATGAATATGAATGTGAGAGTGTGTGTGTGTGTAAAATTACCTGTTTGGTGGGAGGTGATGACAGAGAGCAGTGCTCTGCCTTCCTCCATTATACTCTCCTTCAGAGCGCTGCGGCTGTCCACGTTCAGCTTGAAACTCTGAAACACACAAAGATCATCATCAGCATCCGCATGTTTTTATATTGACACAAAGGATAAAGGATTTAAGAGGTCTGACGGGTCAGGAAGCACGAGCAGTCAGAGGATGACGCCTGGTGCACATTAGAGGATTTTTTTTAAATCTTGCCTGATTTTAAAACTCAGTTGCAATTTTGTATGAGATGAAAACAAGTCCACAAAACAGGACTCAAATAGGACAAAAGACAGGAGGCGTGGAAGCTCTCTTCCACGTTTTATTTTCTATTTTCACGCCTTAAAAACGGTCCTTTGTTGATCTTTTAGTCTGATGCGTTAGTCAGGAAAAAAAAGTCACATATGCAGTGAAGGAAGACTCGCAAAAAGAACAAAGACGCTTCAGACTTGAGTCTTGATTTTAGTTATTTGTGATATTTGCATTTGCATAGAGTGTAAAAGTGCACTTTTACAAACCTATGATGAATCTAATGAGAAGTTTCACATAAAACATAAAGAAAAAGAAAACAATAATTGATCGAAACACAACAAATAGCAAAGAAAAACGATAAAGATGGATGGATGGATGGATGGATGGATGGATGGATGGATGGATGGATGGATGGATGGATGGATGGATGGATGGATGGGGGCACAGCACAGCCTGAGGCGGTGCTGGAAAACACTCCAGTGTCAGATCTATGAACAACACTGCAGCCTCTTGTGATCCGTGTGTGTGTGTGTGTGTGTGTGTGTGTGTGTGTGTGTGTCAGCCTCAAGGTGCTCAGTCCTCAAGACTTAACCACTTCTGACACCCTGCTGTGCTGCAATGGGAAATGCTGCACACACACACACTCGGTGCAATCTCAGAGATCAACGGGGGTTGTAACAGATTACATGTAACTAGGATTATGTAATCAGATTACAAAAAATAACTATGATCAACCCAGATTACATTTGAAAAATGTATAATTAGACTGTAGTTACATTCTCTTGGATTACTTGATTACATTTTTGTTTACAACTTTACAATCTTGATTTTAAAGTTATGAAACTCTTCATCGTGACAGCCAATCACACGCTCTGGTAACTCATGAGAAGCGTGTCTGATATACGGGGGTTTCATTGCCACTTTGTCGCAAACTTTATACAAAAGTGCATTTTATTTGGATTGAAAATATTTTGAGATTTTAAAGAGAAAAAAAATTGCATTTGTGGAACTTCATTTTTGAGGCTGCATCTATTTTTTAAGGGTGCAACATTTCCAGTGTTTTTAAAGTAAAAGTTTTCAGATTGGATTACATTTTTGGTAATCCATTTTATGTTTTTATGCTACAAAAACTGCCATGTGATGTATAAGCAGTAACTGATTACACTTCAAAGTAAACTGACTGAACCCTGATCAATGATTTAAAGGTGCTTTTCTGCTGTTTTCTATGAGCTGTGAACAAGTCACCAAAATATGACTCGAGGTTCTCATTCAAGTTTTATTTTTCAACCTAAATTCAACCGATATAAACTACAAATATATTTATTAAAACAGATACATTTTCAATATTCCTATTCTTTTATATTTAAGATTATTGACTGTGAGTACTTTCTTTTTCTTTTCTCTTATTGTGACCATTTTGCGCCAAATACTGAAACAAATTCTTTATATGTTCAAATAAATCTACATGGCAATAAATCTGATTTTGATTCTGATTCTCTGTCAGAACAAAACTGAAAAGTAATTTTGTTGTTATTTGACAAAAGAAGAAACCAAAAAGCAGAAAGTGGATAAAATAGAGGGACAATATGGTGAACATGATTGTTGTGGGATATGTACAAAACACTCTAAAATTATTAAAAGCCTCTTTCCCGCTGAGCTCCTCTCAGTCTGATGTTATTTTCATATTTTCTCCACACAGCAGCCGTCAGTGTGCAGCCCTGCTCTGTGTACTCTGTCTGAGACAGTCCTCCGTCTGCGGTGAGGGATAGACGGACGACGGCATCAGTCAACACATGACAAGGTCAGACCTCCACACCACCAATATTTATGGAGCAGGATACACAGAGTGGAGACGGATGGGACGAGGTGGTTTAACCCCCTGGACACACACACACACAAAACTAATACACGCACACACACTGAGGGTCTACAGCCAGCGGAAGTTTGGCACAAAAATCTGACTTTTATCTGGAGATGGTGTATAAGAGCTGCAACTAATGATTTATTTCATTATCAATTACTCTATAGATTATAGTAAGTTTTGTTTTCTGCTACCAGCAGTTGATAAAACCCAGAAATATTAAACTTATAATGATAAAACACAGAGAAAAGCTGCAAATATTCACACTTTCTCGGTTGTAAAAATAGTATTTTTTGGACGATACTGTCTGTAAAGTAAACTTCTCCATCGTGAAATTAAAGTTTTACTTCAGAAATTCTTGTTGTTTTTCTGTCAACCAACTACATAATAATTGTTCCAGCACTTTTTATTGTTATTTTAAATTTTGCTGCACTCGCACGTTAAGATCTAAGAGGTCGGTTTGGAGCAACTCGGATAAACAATCATAAATGTATATTAAAATTAAAGCCCGTCTGTATTGAGCTCAGCAGGAAGTTGAACCCTCAACCCCTGACAGTGTTGGTGCCTTGCTTCACTCGCTGAGCTGCACCAGACTCTCACATAAAAGCCTCACATCTCCTAAACAAGCTTGAACTGCTGTGAGCAGATAGTGGTGACACTGTCCCTTACATATTACACTTCACAGATAAACAATAAAATATCACTTTGAAAACCAAACCATCAGCTATATCTCTTCACAACGCGCCCAAAAACACATTCATATATCAATATTATCCAAATAAAACATGACTGTCTGCATTCTGCAATCATTACTGCCCTGCAAACGTCGTAAATTACTTCAAATCTCACGGCTGATTGAGTAATTTTACAGACTCGGCGGCCACTCTGCCCCACATAATTTCCAGATAAGCTGGTGAAAAAGCTCACAGCTAATAAACATAAAGTACATTTATCAGCGCTACAGAAAACACAGCGTGACTGTCTGCGTCTCTGGGATAGGGCCGGCTGATGTTAGGAATGAATTAGGTTGTGCAGATTAGCCGGGCTATCGGAGAGCGATCGTATTTCAGCGCCTTATTCCACGAGCGATTCGGCTCCGTTTCCTCCGTTTAATATATGGAGAGCATAGAATCGATAAGAGTAGAACAGCCAGCCATCAATCACATGATGATAAGGCATGCAGAGCATGCTTTTATGTACGTCAGACAGCAGGCGGTAATAAGAGGCTGTGTGTATGTATTTATGTGTCTGAGAGACAGAGAGAGGGAGTGTGAAGAGAATAGAGACAGCCGTCTGTGTGTGTGTGTGTGTGTGTGTGTGTGTGTGTGTGTGTGTGTGTGTGTGAGAAAGAGAAAAGACAGGAGACAACCAGGAAAAAGACAATGTGTGTGTGTGTGTGTTTCCACGTGAACTGCTGAGCAGAGAAAAACTACAGAAAAGTTATGGACTACAAAAATACAGTAAAAAACATGATATTTTCACCAGTAAAGACCCATCAGCTGTGACAGATTTCATCGACTGCCTCTGCAAATTGAAATTCAGTTGGAATTTGAAGTGTCTCCTTAAAGGGACAGTTCACCTATGTCCTGTTTATGTGAGTTGCAGAGTTCTGGAGATGAGGGTCGTAGAGATGTCTGCCTTCTCTCAAATATAAATATAACTGAACCAGATGGCACTCAGCCAGTGGCAAAAAAATACTTCTCGAGATAATCCACAAACCCTACAGGTAAGAGGGGAAAATATGATTCTGGGGTGAACTGTCCCTTTAAGCATCCACACAAATCTGAGTGAAAATAAATGATTCATCACTGTAAGAAAACCCAAGTTAAAACAAAACAGCACAGAAACGTGTTATTAACCACCCAGTTAAATTTTGAGTTATTATTATTTGAGTTATTGTCCGCTCCGCTGTCTCAGTGTCAAACATCACTACGACCTGAAAACAACCTGAAACATGGACGCTCCGTCCAGCAGCTTTATTATTGGACATGTCCAGACGTCGTTGAGCCACCAGAGCCAGAGGACGGTGACAGGATGGTATGTTTTCTTTGTATTCTGTGACGGGTTTTTGGAACTGAAGTGAGTTGAAGTGAACTGCTGGACTGATTTGGACTGAGAGAGTCCCTGAAGTTTTGTGTGTAACTGACGGTTAGGGAGGGTGAGGCTGTGTCGTTCATGTGTTGGTTCGTGGGGTTTATATATTGTTGAGGGACCGTGACTCCGGCATGTCACAGAGTCATGTTTCAGGTCCGTCCAAAAAGTCCTCAACACAGAAATCATGAACAACAGATCAACTTTCTAACTCCACAATTCAGTACTAAATAGAAAGGAGAAAAAAAGAAGAAAAACTCCAATATTTTATTTTATCATTGTACATTTTATTTTGAAAATGCACATTTTACTCTCTTCTTCTATATATTATTACTATTATATATTATCAACTATAAAAAAATAATTACATTAATATATTATTTCAAGACACGTCCCGGTGAAAATCATGTTCTTAACCCTGTTAACATGTCTATATGGTGTTTTTCAAAGTAAGTACGCCACGTCTGAGTATTTTCTGGGTCAGTCTCAAACAAACAGATTTAGTCAGGCTGGATATATGATGTCATAAACCTAAGTAACCAATGCCCAGCCCACAGAGGAAGATGGATGTAGCTAGTTACCGTGATTAGCCAGCAAAACAGAGAAGCCAGGTGTAGCTATGTAGGGATAGGGGTGGAGGTTGGGGTGTGTAGATACGGGAGACAATTTGCAAATCATGAAACCCTGACTACTAAATGAAGGCAAGGTGTCGAGCTACATGTAAGACATTATAACAAGGTAATTGAACTTATTTTGCAAAAAAAACAAACAGACAGTTTATTACTTCTTGCAGAACGTTTCACGTTGTTTAAAACATGACTGAAGGTGAACTTTAATCATCATTCTTCTGTGTTACTTAGTTTAACTGTTTTGTTGTTGTTGTTGTGTAGTACTTGTATAATTGATGTGACAATAAACATGTTGAATCTTGAATCAAGTGTGTGTTTAGAAAAGTGTGTTTGGGAAAATGTATATTGCAGGAAACCTGCTGGTGAGCGATTCTAATCTACAGGTAACTAACCATCACTGAATCAAACTGTTCAATGGTGAAAGTAGCAGGTGGAATTTGGGGGAATTTCTCAGCAGCTGTGGCCGGTGGCATAAAACGCTCTAACTCTCTGCTCTGATTAACACACACACACACACACACACACACACACACACACACACACAGTGGGCTGAGAGATGAGCTGCTTCAAAGCCTGAGTGATCAGATTACCTGTTAGCATTAGCATATTAGCCCGGAGCGCAGGGTAGGACGGCCTCAGAAGCCTACCTAATATCATTTAGCTTTTAGCATTAGCATATTAGCGAGGCGCTAAGAGGTGTGCAGCGCTGATACTGAGATGACATTGAGGCTTGACATTGAGATTGTTAGGCTGCACACACACACACACACACTCACACACACACGGGCTGAGGTTGATGAGACATGATCTGATCAAAGAGTCTTTGTAATAATGATGATCAAATTGTCTCCATTCAGACCGAGCCGAGAGAAACTATACTGCTACGACTGTATTCCCCCGAGGTGTGTGTGTGTGTGTGTGTGTGTGTGTGTGTGTGTGTGTGCATGTCTTCACCCAGACGCTCTTTCTCTCTCTATTTTCCTCGAGCTTTTATATTAAGCAATAAAATGCTCTCTCCTTTCTCTCCGTCCCCTCTTTCTTTCCTTTTTCCCTCCTCTTCCCTCCTTGTATTTTATCCCTCACTCCTCTCTCTCTCTCCCTCCCTCACCTGGCTCCCATCTCTTCTCACTCACCCTCCTCATTTTCCTTCCTTCTCTTTCTCTTTCTTCCTTTCCTCTGACGTTTCCTGCATTTTTTCCCAGAAGTCATAGCAACTGGTGGCTAGTAGGAAACACACCTTTACCTTAAACGTACAATATTTCAGTTCTGTCACGAGGAGTCTCTCTCAGATTAAAACAATAAGAAAAGATGTAGTTTGTTGACATCGTGAAGTAGCGTGGGATCATGGGAGTTGTTGTCATTTGCTGATGAAAATCATGTTCACAAAGAGGTCATGTATTTAAGTTTTATTCACATTATGTTAAGTCACGTTCCTTCCTCACTCTCTGACGTGTCCACCATGTCCCCTGTTTTCACTAAAGTTACAGGAACAGGAAACGCATCATGACCTTGAATAAATTATGGATTTCTCAGGGTTTGTCACCATTGTTGGAAACACTTTGGATAATGCAAGTACGCAGCTCAAAAAAATATAAAATATAGGACTATTTTAATTTTTTAAGTTACTTTTGGGCTTTTTGCCTTTATTGGACAGGATAGCTGA